>JADDOH010003378.1:0-40601 GCA_016648135.1 Agrypnia vestita | reverse complement strand
CGAAACTTCTTTATAAATAAGTAGATAAGGTCTCGGGGATGGTTTGTTCGAAAGGATTCTACAACAGCCCGTGAGTTTATATGAAATAATAGTTTCTTTGAATGCTAAGTATTGGTTTTTTAAACCCTCAGCATCTCTGCTGAGAGGGGTTGAGGCTCCGCGCCCGCCTAAACCCGGTGACCGACTTCCTAAGTGACTAAACGGCCCCCCTTGTTCCTCCGGAACTTACTGCATCCCGAGACTCCATCTCCTCTTTACGAGATGTGATCCCGTGACGCCCCTCTTTTAGGCTTATAATTGAGAAGGCCGTACTCTTTTGGTACGAGTTTCTGATGATGTGTGTTGTCTTGAGGCGCCTTTCTTTTAGGCCGGTGTTTGAAGAATCATGTACTCTTTTGGTACGAATTGATGACGAAATTAGCCTCCTTTGCGGGCATAGTCAGCGATGTTCCAAATTATTGTGCAATCTCATTATGCCTTTTCAGAATGGCGTCCCACGATTCTGCATCTTGCAACATTTACTTTGGACAAATGTTAGAGTGTTAGTAACATATTTATAATATCCCAGCTATTTCATATGAGTGAATGATTTTTATATTTATTCTGGCCCTGTCTTTCTTAGGACGAAATAGAAGTTAACGTTTTCTATCAAGGTTTTACAGCATTCAGGCATGAAAATCTTTCCAAAGACAAAGGGAAACTTTTGTGGGTATGTGGCCCTGCGCCTGGTGAGGAAAGAGGTCGGTTTATTGACGACCCCGAGCAACAAGGAGGGCCCCGCCTTTAAGGGACCCTGCAGGGGCTTGTGCGGGTTCCACGCCCAAGTGCCGGCAAGCATCTACGCCCCAACCAGCTAGGCCATCACAAACCAGATATCCCCAATCTTTAGTTAGATCTCCCCATTCTGTCCTTTACTCGTCGTTCTGAAGCTACTTGTTAAGCCAGATGTACCGAGGTACTCAAATCATAAAGACTTGGCTGAAGACCGGATTGCGCAATACTTATGCAACACAATTATTATAAGGCTACTAAGCATTTCTTATAGAATTACGTGTATTCAATTATTAGTAAAAATAGTTTGAAAATCCCCATACTTTAAAATATATTCGTTCGCAAGAATTTCTCGTACGATTTGGATTGATATCTGGTTATGCAATACATAACGCGTCTACAATATTATGAATCTATTAAGTACTGCTTATAGAGCTCCGTAAAATCAATTGTTAATACAAATGGTATGAAAATCCCCATGCATCAAAATATATTCGTTTGGGAGATATTCCCGTACGAAATGAGCCAAGATCACACAAGAAATCGTGATATTAATTATACATTATTGCTCCGATTTTAAATCTTCCCAAAATAAATACATTTCAATAGTGAAAATAATTAATCGATAGATAATATAAATGTGTTCCTTAGCTGTTACACAGTGGCGGTATGATCCTCTCTGTTACTGATGAATGGTAGATTCCTCCATACGTCCGGGCAGCAACTCCATCCGCAAATGATGTTCTGGAACTCAGGGCTCCGTCGGTAGTCTGTTGGGCAGCGCTCCCGCTCGCAAGTCTGGTCTCGAACTGAAGGGGGCCGAGTATATCGTGTTCGCTCCTTTTATAGTAACGATTGCACCATATCCCCGAAATCCACGCTAGTGCAGTGACTCATCCTATGCGCGATGACCTCACCGCCGGCGCTCGCCATTGGCCGGATTCAGTCATCAGGACGGTCGCCTCCGGCTCAACCCGTCGAAGGCAAAGCGCGCCTGTGATTGGTCCGTTTCGTTAAAATAATGGTAAAGCACTCGCTACACGCGAGACTTGCTGTTCCTATTCATAAATAATAAAGGCTCGTTCGCACCTACTCACAAGGTCGAATCTATTAGGATTGGCAAACAATATTAATTTAACACAGAATTATATCTATGGTATAATAAAGACCTAAGAAATATTATTTGTATAGCTGAATATTCAATATTTTGTTAGCCTCTTGTAATACATGGAATCTTGAGAAGAAATATATCAGGCTTTTACTTTTAAATGATTCAAACCAGAAGAAATATATTTTTGATGTCCATACTTGGCTTTTTGAATATTATTATTTTAAGATTTTCTAAATTTATTAAATCTATCTCTATGTCGACCATCACAACACCAAACCATCTCAACGACCCTTTATTAATTTTATTCACTATGCTTAGATCAGCTTATTCCTTAATTGTTTATGCTTCACCCTTTTTTAATTTAATTTGGCATTTTAAAAATTTATTTTATTCTTTTTTTATTTCTTAAGTTAGTCAATACAACTCTCCTGTTATTATGATATTATGAACTAATATTTTACACTTAACATTTACCTAGGCAATAATATTATAAAATACTTAATACCTCTTTATCTATAGTATAATCTAATCTACGGTACAATCTATAATATAATGTAATATAATATATAATATAATATATCTGTGAAAACTCCCGATGCTTTACGTAATGCCTTCATAAATCTTGAAAGTTCTGCCAAAAACATGGGTCTCATAGTAAACCAGCAGAAGACCAAATACATGCCCGTAGGATGCACCCAACAAATCCCAAATCTCTCGTGTAGAAGTCAAAATTTTGAAACGGTACCAAAGTTTACATACCTAGGCTCCCTGATAACAAGCAACAATAATACTACAGAGGAGATCCAGAAGCGTATAGTGAGCGCAAATCGCTGCTTTTTCCGCCTACAAAAGCACATAAAATCCAGACTGCTGTCCAGAAACACCAAGATATTAGTGTACAAAACGCTTATTAGGCCAGTGCTCACGTACGCAGCTGAGACGTGGGTACTAAAAGGAATGAGCGAGCACTGGACGTTTTTGAAAGTAAATTTTTGAGGCGTATTTTCGGACCGGTTCTAGAAAATGGACTTTGGCGCACACATTACAACAATGAACTCTTTATTCTGTTTAAGGAGCCAAACGTCACAAAATTTATAAAACTGGGAAAACTTCGGTGGCTGAGTCATGTAAAGAGAATGTCCGAGCATCAAGCACCAAAGTCCCTGCTGAACTCAAGGCCAATAGGGCGAAGGAGCTTAGGAAGGTCAAAATTAAAATGGAGTGACAACGTTCTCAAATAAATTTCTGCCTTGGAGCTTCGGAACTGGAGAGAGAGTTGGCACTAAACCGAGATGAGTGGAGGAAGATTATTGAGGAGGCCAAGACCCACCAAGCGTTAAAGTGCCAAGAGTTTTGATGATGATATCTTAAGCTCTAAAATTCTATACTATTTTAACAATGATTGTGGACATGCATCTAACTGATCTCGTTTTCACTCCATTCAGTCTACTTTTTTCTCTTTTCATAATCCCAGGCTTAATTTCCATAGATAAGTATTGGTACTAGAATTCTATTGAGTACCGCTATTCTCGCCTCGGTTGACCCTATTAAAAGTTATTGCATTCAAAGCAGCATTCACTTTATTCTCTGCAATAACCCTGATTTTAATATTTTCCTCTGTCTTCTCTCTACTATCGACCAAAATTCCAAAATTCACAAACTCAAACTTCGTATAATGAATACATCATTTACTTAACAAATATATTATTTTCTACATATTTCTTTCTCGCTGGTGTTTACGCAAATCCTATCAAAATACTCCTAATAAAGTTGCATCAACTTTCTTTTATTTATTTTAAGTTATTTTATAACGTGTTATTTCTATGATAAATGATTTTATAATTTTCAGAATGTTTTTTTTTTTAATATTCCCGCCCGACTGTAGCCGAGCTGATCATTCTGCTGTGTATTTTCCTCTCAGGCACCAAATGTATTTTTATTTGTTCAGCGCTCATATTCCCAGATGCAAAATAACGTGCCCATTTTTCATTTTCACAGCACACTATCCATAATACACACAAAATAAAATAGAATTAAGTATTTTTTCTTAAGCGTTGTTTAAAAATAAATCGTGCGAAGAACCAAAGATTTCTTGAGATATACACAAAAGATAAATGCACACAAAACATACTGTCGCTAAAAATACTAAAAACAATTTAAACATTTATTTATTGCACAAAGTCACCGGACACGAACTTAATCGGAGCACTTTTATTAAATTCACACTCACGCCGTATATCTGCCAGTCTTTCGTCTCTGGTCAAATCGTTTTTTCTGCATATAGTAGAAACATCACAACAAGTCTTCTCTCGCGCGCGCCTGATGTCGCTTTTATACAAAAATTGGTTTCGCGAAAGTTCGAGAATGTTCAACTAGTTTCTCCATATTTCTAGTATTTAAAAGTTTATTTCATAGATTCTTTGAGAATAGTATGGTTGATTATATAGGTATTCATGTGGACTATTCGAGAGGCTTTGAAAATGCGTCTTCTTTTATTTATTAAACATTACCATTTTTGAGACTCTAGTGATAATATGCGCACATGACAACTGAATACGATCGGCTTATTATTTTGCTGCTGTGATTTTGTACTGTGGGGCGGGGCGTAACTTAACCTAATCTTACTTAACCTAACCTGTCCTAATTTATCGCATCTTACGTAACCTAACCTAAAATAACCTAAACTTATCTAACCTTACCTATCCTAACCTAACCTAACCCAACCTGTCCTAATTTATCGCATCTTATTCTTCTTCTTTTCCTGAGCCCCCTGTGCGTGTATCATACGTCAAAATAAAACAAATATTAATAAGAGAAACAAAAATACTTCAGAAAATTGTTAAATGTATAAAAGACTCAAAATTTTCAATAGCCTTTCAAAAATAATACAAAAAATTGTCAACTCAAAATAATTTAAACGAGACAGCAAAAAAATAGCATTGAAAAACTTTAAATGAATAATCATTTATAACAACGTATAATTTAAAATATGGAACCGAACCTAACCTAACACATCCTGTCCTAATTTACCACATCTTATTCTTCTTCTTTTCTGTTATAACTGTGCGTGTTTTTGTATCACACGTATATACACGACAAAGTAAGACAAAAATTCAGAAGAGAAACAAAAATATTTCACAAAACTGTTTAAAATATAAAGGACTTAAAATCTTCAATAGCCTTTCAAAAATTAAACAAAAAATAGTCAACTCAAAGGAATTTAAATGAGGCAGCAAAAAAATAATATTAAAAAACTTTTAATGAATAATCATTTATTACAACATAAGGTTCCATATTTTATATTATATAATATAAAATATGGAACCAAATAAACATTAAAATAAAAAAATAATATGCAAGTGTGGCGCATCTTATTTTGATTTATATTTTTTTCTACTTTTCTCGTTTGTTTACTCAATAATATAATATATATTTTATATGACATTATTCACACTGTCTCCAGTTGTTTCTGAAATAAATATTGATTAAAAAAAGTGTAATTTTAAAAAGTGGAACGCAACCCGACCATTTTTCCTATTCAGTTCTATCCACGGACGATAAAATGTAAAATCGCCCCTCAAATCGCACCACTCTATCAAATCCTGCAGCGGAATGAGAGCTGGAATCTAACCCATAAATAAAATGGAATGAAACATTTTATTTCTTTTTCATCCCCGAAACACTGGCGCAATCCCGCGGGACCTCCCACATGCCACTCCAGGGCGAGGGCTGTTCAGATATACCGGTTACATTTATACCGGTTCGGCCAAAAATATGCCAATGTACATAAACCGATATGAATGATGGTGAAAAAATGGAACCAATGCAATCATTGATAATCGATGCAAGTTTATCAATCAAGTTCACCATTTGAAAAAACATTATGTATAAAATGTGAAGTTTGTTTGCAATAGAAAACATGTCCAATAATGTGCCATTGTAGTCACTTGGGCAAAACACTGGCTTCTATACCAGATACTCCGCGTCAAAATACAAATAAGTTTTTTTACAGTGGTATTTTCGTGATATACTTAGAATAAGTTGTTGAGCTCCGTGGGCTGTTGAAGAATTAAAATAAAATAAAAAGTTAAAAAGCGTTGATTGCCAAAAATCCTTTTCCCACTAATTTTGTTTTTGTAGAATTCAACATGTACGCTTTTTTATTATGATGTGAGTTTTTCTTTTACTATCTTAAATCTACTAAGCTCAAAGACTGGATTTGAAAACTAATTTTTATCTGAAAAAAAAACACGTTTCTGGGACATAATTTAAGACGATTATTTATGATTAAAATATCTTCTTAGAAAATATTGTCAACAGGTCATGATGATCGAAACCAGTGCTTCGTACGAATACAAAATTTATTAGTGTATTAAAATTTAAAATGATCCTTAACCACAAGTTTAACGCTGTAGATATAAAATCAAAATTATAAAAAAGTTCAATTGTCGATAACAAAAATCAATACATTTAGATTAGAAAGTGCGATTTTATTAAAATAAGTTTTTTATGCTATTTTATTTAACAACACACAAATGTCACATCAATACTTTTTCTATCTTACTTGTGCTATGAAAAATAGGACTAATATGCTGGTCTAGAAAGAGGATAAAACCTGCGCCCACTAACAAAGCATGTGTCTTAACCGACAGATCAATAAGCACGCTATATAGTACTGTATGCATAAATAATAATAATTGCAGTGAAAGTAGAAGACATTAATCGAGACCAAACGTGCAGAAAGCACATGGACATAAGCAATACCTTATTATTAATCAATATTTTGGGATAAGTAGTGAAATTAAATCGTGGGTTCAATACTATATAATTGAAAAAGTGTTGTTTTGAGATGTTTTCCGTATATGCATTTCTTGGCGTTTTGATTCTCGGGGATTACGAGTCTGGCATTTACGTCACGACCCCTTACCTTATTCTTTATCCTACCTTGCCCACACAGTCGAAATCTTTCCCTCGAGCGTAGAGTGTTGTTTTGTTGCAATACCTATCGAATTGATTCTCGAAGTGACCATTCGAATGAATTGTCGTTCTTTTGTGTGCTCAGATTGGAAATCTGTTAACTGATCGTTGATTTTGTCAATCATTGCGGTGAAATAGACCTGGAGGAGGAACACCCTCTTAGCGATGGTAAGTGGTTTTTTCATCTGCGTTCAATGATCCCCTAAAATACGGTCCATTCGTTTCATATTATTCCTCCACATCCCTAATCCGTTATCCTTCAATAACCCCGTGATACTCATTCCTTGATTCCCGGCGTCGGGATCAAGATGATTTCAGTTAAACTTTTCTTACGAATTAAAGACCTCCTTCTCCTCAGTAATCAATTTTAAATGGATTTTTTTTCTAATGTACATACATTGTAATGTACCCCTGAGATAAACTAATGAAATTCTAAAAAATTAAAAAATTCGTTCGTGTACTCATGTACGCGCGATTGAAATAATACTTAAAACCAAAATACAGACAAAATTATACATTAATTGATTATTACTTTCTTCAGCATTAAATATCTTACAATTGAAAGACTTTTTCGGTGTAAACCTCAAAACTGTCAAATTTGAGATATCTTATTCTATTATTGAGACCACTAAGTATTGATTTGGAAAAATTATGATACATCAATTTTAGAATAAGTAACAATTATGAAAAGAATACTTTGAGATAGATATTTCATTTATATATTTCTCAGAAATTCTAGTAAAGTACAGATAATTTCAAAGTACTGACTGCTGACACCGGCATATATTAAAGAAAAAAATATCAATATATTGATGAAGTACATTCTCACGTAGTTCCACCAAACTCAGATAGCAGTTAGAAACCATTATGAAGCACCAAAACAGATAAAAAAAGCGAATTGCGGCTTCGACCTTTACCAGGACGAAGAAGAACCAACCAAATAGTTTCTATAAGTTCTTAGCAACCCTACTCTACCTGCAACCAGAGAAACTATCGAAAAAGTCCGAGGTTACGGAATGATTGGGACCTTATTAGTCCGTGAACCAAATACATATTCATGAAACTATAAACCGGTGGTTACGTTGGCTGCACATCCCTAGCGGAAAGCTGTCTGCGGTCTGGCAACACCGAACCACAGTATGTCAAAAGTTTGAAAGCCGAACAAAAACTTGAATTCATCTTGTACAGAAATATGTATCCCGAAAGATGAACATTTTCATTGATATTGCTTCGGATCATCTTCAAAATAATATGGCATAGTAAAAACGTACCATACATTTGGTTTAATGTATTCAAAACCATTTTTGTCACTAATAGCAAGTCGGCGACGATAGCAATAATATGTTATGATGATTTGAATCACATTTAAGTCATTTTTATTGTAGACTATGTTTATTCACGGGATTCTCAGAACAATTTGTTGATGAATAAACGTGTTTAGGTTCTCTGTGTTTTATTTTTTTTAGTATTTTGGAGCCACTAAGTATCGATCCTGATACCTCTCATATGCTACTGATACCTAATACTATCAGCTACTCATCTAGTGGACAGTGATGTCAAATGCTGTACTGTTAATATAAAAAAGTTGCGTTTGATAGAAGGAGATACGTGGTTCGAATCCCGGTAGCAGCCAAATATTTTTTCAATAAATTAAGCGTTGTTTCGTTTACAGATTGGAAGTTCATGATTAACACAATGATTTATACACAACGTTTTATTCCACTAATTTGAGTTATATAAGCCTAAGCGCTTTCGATGGACACAACCATCATCTTCAGAGGCAATATTAGAACTAATTGTAAATCAATATGGCCGACATATAGAAAGTAAAGGGGTGGCGGAGAGGGAGGGGGGGGGGCGAGGGTAGTTATTTATTGACATATACAACAGTAATTAATTTTTACATACAATAATACATATTTTAACAATGGAGATGACGCAGGTATTTGAATGTTTATTAGGTTATTTTTATTTTTGATTGCTTCATTAATTTCTAGTATTTCTAGAGCATCCAGTTTACGATCCTTCGCCTCTAGTTCTAATTCTAATATTGCCTGTGAAGATGATGGTTGTGTCCATCGAAAGCGCTTAGGCTTATATAACTCAAATTAGTGGAATAAAACGTTGTGTATAAATCATTGTGTTAAATATTTTTTCGTTGTTATGATTTTTCTGTATGTCAGATATACAGTTTAAAAGATTCAAGTACATATAATAAGATTTAAAACAGTATTTTGTAGTTTGCAAAAAAAGTTCACGGCGTTAGGAAGGGTTTCGATGTTCAATAGTAGTACAAATAAAATGGAATATCTACATCGGAGAATTTATTGTTAGTAATAAGTCCTGAAGATAAGAGTAACCTAAGTGCATTGCATGATAGAATTCACCAACGATGCATATGATATTTGCAAAGACCGCGTACGCCTCTTGCTCGTATTAGTAAGCGAGAATGTATGTCACACGAAGCGAACTTATTATTGAGAACAATGTGGTGCCAACATTTCATGTATGATATTATAGTCTAATTCAAGCTGTTCGGTACCGGGGATTGTAATAATAGGAACAGAACGTATGCTAGGATTCAATGCAACTGTTGGACGTGTGGAGTTCTTGAAATAACGAACCTTATGGATGTATTGAGATTCGATCACAGCGGCGTCAGGAGAGTGACCGTTCGCCGCAGGGGTCAAGGGCATACTGATTATATTTCTTGCGCGATCGCAGATTGTATGCACTGCATGGAGGTATTATATTTCGCATATGCTTGGGGTATTTAATGGGCTATTAATGCAATATGACGTTATCTGCGGGCGTTTATCTGTCGTATTTTTAAGGTGGATTCTTAGAAATGAGAACAGGTCGTAAAGAAAAAAAGGACGAGTATACTCGATTTGGAGACTATACTACAAATGCAATCTAAAACTTTATCATATATACTAAAACTAAGGCTATAATGGCTCAACACATTTATGATTATAAGAAAACAAATTTTAATCAATAAATTTTCTACATCCCGTCCCTTCAAGAATTTATTCAACTTTTAATTGTTTTACATTACTTTTACATTTCACTTGCTTTTTACATTTTACTCCCTTTCTTTTAACTCGTAGCGTCTGCTTGTCTGCCGAAAAACTTTTTTTAACCCTTTTACCATGATCCAATCGAGCTGAAACTTTACAGGCAGACTCGTGTCGACGATAAAAATGATCTTACAAATTTTCGTTTAAAAATATTTAATTATAGTATAATTTTGTTTTTTTAGAAATTCTAACAGTTTTTTTCAAATTGGAAATCATACAAATGAGAAAAGAGCCCGACACGTGGAGAAGGCGCGAAACCTGTTTCAACTAGTCTGACTCGAGCCACGGGTCCGATCAGACGGTTTATACCAATTACTAAGTTTTCATATTCTATAAGTTTAAAGGATAATTTTATACATGGAATAGATTTTCCACATGAAATTAAAGCAAGAGGAATATGTTGATAGAATATCAAATTGGAAACAATACAAGTGAGAAAGGGAGTATTATAAAAACTTGTTTTTTATGGGCTAGTTTTTATAATATAACTATCATTCTTGGTATACTACGATAAATAAGAGGAATCATATAATTGGCTCGCCTCTTCGTTTTTTAATATCTAACTACCAAAATGTTTGATTTCCCGTATTCCAAATAAAAATAAATTAAGTTATCTCCGACAATTTTCACGCTAAGAGTGTGTGGAAACGTTTACGTCTGCCAGTGAAAAGGGTGGCGCCACTTAAGATGGATTTATCTATCTAAAAGAGTGGTTTGTTTTTGTACTCTTCGAATAATGTCTACGTTACAGTTGTACAACACGCCTTATATACCTGTCTGACCCCTTACACTTCCGTTGGAAAATCAGGCCACGTCTTTACCCAGCGCTTAGAATGTCTCGCGCTGTATAAATGAAACAGTTTGTTTTAATGTATACCCAGTGGTACACAAGGGGAATCAAGAAGCCAAAAAACCACGCTAAAATCAGCTGAACTGATGTAATACCTGGCAGCGAATAATAATTTACTGAGAAGAATGTAGAACGGAAGAAAAACAACTAGAAATGCGGATAATAGATACAATCTCCTAGCAATAAACATTTTTTTGCAGAGCCCTCCCCATTTCGATACTCAATTCAAGGAACTTGACTTATCAACACCACAACTAGTGAAAGCGTTACCACACGGACAATATATAACCATTCCATAAATTCACAGGTTCATCCCATAAGTCAAGCAATTTTAGCAATTTACATAAGCTCGTGGTGGTTGGGAACAATTGCTCTAATCACTGTTTTGACCAATCGGACGCGCCCGTGCTGCCTCCCATTCGCCGTAGCGACGACCATTCTATCGACGATCATCGTAGCCACCGCAAATAATATTCCTGTTTGCAACTCAACCTCTGTAAAGTGTAATATTAAACCACAACTTCAAAAAGTGATTATTACTTATATTCTGTGTTGACCTGCTCTATTTTATAAGCTTTGCTGAACACATTCAATCACACACTGAAAACGAAAGCTTACATCTGGTAGGATGTAAATTCCTTTCTCTCATCACAATTAAGCTGCCAAAAACGTGCAAACTCGGGTGAAACAAAATCTCATCGTAACTATTGACTAGCAGTTTTATAACGTAAACTAGCAAAGGAGCTCGATGAGGTCATTAAACCATTTATAGACACCTTCGTGTCACAGGAAAAATCGACAAATTGAGTCCTGTTGGGTTCTTTCTTGATTGGGTTCCTGAGTGGGTTCCTTACAACAGAATCTAATCTCATGAATCTATGCTTTTGTTTGCTGTTATGTCTAAATAAACCTTTTTGGACCGAATGGACTCTATAACAATGTCAAAAAAACTATGGGTAGGGAAAGGAAAAACACCAACAAGCCAAGCTAAAGAAGGTCTTCTCCCACTTAAGGTGTTCTTATCTTTTGCTGGGATATCAAAGGTTTAGTTCAATTTTAATTTAGAAACCCAAAACAAACAATAACAAAGAAGATTTACTGTGAGTAGCTTGAGTGGCTTCAGTCAGCGGTAGTAGGAAAATTACCAAATTTGTTTTGATTTGAAGACGAAAGATGTTCTTTCATCCGTGTAATGCTCGCCCGTATACATAAGATAGCATTACAAAAGCCGGAACAGTTTGAATGGGAAATAATGCCCGATCCACCATATTCACCAGACATCGATTCCGTCGAATTGTAACTTGAACGCTTGAAGACTACGGTCTTCAAAATTATTTAGACGTAAATATGAGGTCTGTAGACGAGAAAAAAACGACACTGGAGGAGTATTTTTCGTTACGGACAAGTGAATTTTGGAAAACAGGCCTTAGAAGTCTACAGATAGATGGAATAACATTGTAAAACATGATAAAGTTAATATTTTAGACTAAAAAAGAATTCTATTTATCGAAATTTTGAAATATAAAACTAATTATTTATGAGATGACTTGATCACACAGTTTCTTATCTGTTCTATTCACATATTCTATAATATTTATTCATGACTATTCAGCATCTTCTGGTTTTCTGCCGTATTAGAACTTTCTGACTTTTAAATCCCATTGCAAGTTCCATCATCAGGACTTGTGAGTGTTAATGATGTAGTTAATTAATGGCATAGTGTATCATTATCACTCGTACGCTAAGTACTGGCTAGCAAAACCATATCGAAAGCTGGCTGTGTATTAAATAGAAAACTCTATCTAGAAGTTCTTAATCCCACCCCTATTCAATCTTCCCTAGCCTCCATATAGTTTTTGTTTTGCTGATTTTTTCATATTTTGTACGATGACTACTACGCGCCGTTCATCACAGCGAAAGTAACATGACTTCCCCAAAGATGTCGTGCTATGTCATGTTGAGATATGTTTAGATATTTTGTTAAGTATCGTAAATCTCTGTTTTTGGTATATTCATTGTCCATTGTTTCTTGCCATTTTAAATTATTGTACTGTTGAGATTTCTTAACAAATAAATAAATAAAAAATCATTGTAATACCGCAACACGGTTTTTTAAATCGAATTGAGGTGTAATTTTTATTTGGGGGAAGATATGTTGTTTAAAAAATAAAACGAAGTAACTTTATTTTTTAAAGGGACTTTATTTACAAGTGAGAAATAATTGATATAGGTAGATGGCATTCTAAACAAAAGTTGCCGATATTATGGACCGTATTGCGAAACTGTGGGCTGGACATATGGCTCAAAAGGAGGATACTAGATGGGCACCCAGAATCCTACAGTGGAGGCCCTGGACGAAAAATAGAGGCGTCGGAAGACCTCCCAAAAGGTGGTATGACGACTTTGTCCAGCAAGCAGGAAGAACCTGAATGCGAAGGGGAAGAAACAGAGATGAGTGGAGGGAAAAGGGCTAAGGAAGAAGAAGAAGAAGAAGATTGCATTCAAGTTAAGGAAAAGGGGTTTGCATATTTTTTGCGTACGCTCTTGTATAGTGTTGTATAGAAAACCAGTCAGATAGACAATTTTATATATGTAAATTTAAGGATCATCTTTAAAAGACGTCAACTCACGAGATGATGGATGAGAGTATCATTAGATCGTGCAGCATTGGAATAAATTTAAAATTTTATTTAGAATTCATTTCACATTTCCCATTTATGAGCGAACAAACATAGAAAAGGAAGCCATATATCAGACGAGTTCATTTCAAGTTTGACCCGCCGATGACCCTGTCAGAAAAAGGTACGTACTACATCACCTTCCTGCGCGACCTTTCCATTCAATCCCCAGCATATTTCATGACTTTTCTTCCCGCGCGGTCTGGCGTTTATCTCCGGACAATTTCCACAGAGGAAAGAAAGATAACTGCTTTACCGACCGACATTTGAAGATGGCCGCCGTCTCGGAATATCGTCGGATGACTATCTTCTTCAGATGCGTCGTAAAATGATCTTTCCCGGTTTCCTTTTTCTAGCGGAGGTAAGATAAAAGTGTTTTGAGAAAGTTTGTAATAAAATGAAAGTAATATAGAACTTCACAAGATCTTATCATCATCTAATATTATTATTTTAAAATAACCTATATTAGGGAATTGGAATCAAGAGCGCCACTACCCAATTGACGAAATTTAAATAAATGTTAACCGTTATGTTACTACCCGAAATTTCTCACACTAGTTACCACCCAAGGTACCCGGGTACTCAACTTGGATGGGCGTTCCCACATACATAATTTTTGTTTTGTATCTCACAAATCGATATTCAGACGTGGTCAAATAGCTTCTAAGAAGGTCACTACTTCTTATAGCGATGTCTGTCTTCCCTTTTTTCCCACCCTTTCAAATAATTTTAAAAAGGAGATAAAAACGGATGATGGCGTTTATTTATAAAATTATTTAAACTTCAAATTGAAACTGGGTACCCAGGTACCCGGACAGTACCTAACATAAGGGTGAAAATGCTCTTTCTTTTTTTTTTTTGGTTTTCACGGCCATTCACAATCTTCTAGTTTGAGTTTTTGGCCTACGGAGCCCTAGAAAAATTAAATAAACATAGCAGAATACCCTAAAAAAACTCATAGATAAACATTTTTGTAAATGAGCAAAGAGCATGTTTAAAAATTAATATGATTTTGATAAAACACTTGCTTTCAAAATCAGTAATCAGTTGCAATACTAATAGTATTAATAATATTGCGTGAGTCTATGCGTGTGTGATCAGGTGGTTTGGTTTTGTTGAGCAAATGAACGAGGAAAGAATGATAAAAAGGATATACAAAGCAATTGTTGACAGTGCCAGAAAGAGAGGGCGGCTGCAAAAGACTTGACATGACCATGTTACCCAGATAGTGAAAGATGGTCCTGTTAGGAGCCTTCATGCGATTCAATTGCAATGTATTTGTATAAAAATATGTATGAGTGGAGATGAGGCGAGAGTCGTGTGTCACGATAGAAAAGTGTATCGCTCTATCCTGTCGGTTGGAAATTTATTTAAATGGATTAGGAATGTAACACGTGGAATAAATCAAAATTTGTTGGAAATCCAAACAAAATAAAAATTAACCCATATTAAACTCCCTTTCTCATTTATATTGTTTCCAATTTGATGTTCTATCAATATATCAATCTTGTTTTAAGTTCTATTCTATCTAAGAAAATATATTCCATGTATATTATTATCCTTAAAACTTATAGAATATCGAAAACGTAAGGGGGGCACGGCGTCGGCGAAATCATCTGATCGGACCCATGGCTTGAGTCAGACTAATTGAAATAGTTTTCGCGCCTTCTTCACGTGTCTGGCTCCTTTCTCATTTGTGTGGTTTCCAATTTAAAAAAAAAACCGTTAAAATTTCGAAAAATCCAAAATTATACTTTAATTAAGTTTTCAGCTCGATTGGATCACGGGAAAAGGGTAAAAAATCGATCCAAAGTGTTTTCGGCAGACAAGCAGACGCTACGATTTAAAAGAAAGGGAGTATAGAGAAGTTATTCTTTACTAAACTGGTCGATAGAGATGAAAAATTTCAACCACAGATGGCGGTTGTAAAAATACAACTCACTTATGAAACAAGGTGTGCAAAGTTAACATATATATAACTTCCAAAAATTTGATAGACGTGGTAGGCTATCATGGGTGGATTGGTGAATGTTACATTGTGTAAAGTGATTACTTAAACCGATCCTAATCTTTATAAACACCCAAAAAAAGACTTTCCCATGTTCCCGTATACAAAAATAGCTTCGCCTCTATGAGAAATCTCTAATATAACTTAAATAGAAAAAGTTATTATTTAAGGTTTTCGGAATAATTTATTGCAGAAAATGACTTCGAAATCCTGGCTTTGTTTTGTACTTTTCAGCGGAGAAAAGCTTTTTGTTAAAAAGAACATTAAGAAGTACAGCAGAATCAGGTGTTATTCTGGCTCCATTCTGAATCCTTTTTCTGCTTTCATCTTAATTAATGGCCGGCGGGATGCAGACTTCTGTAGTCATTATTGTAAACGAAAACCTCTCTAGAAATGGAACACGTAAATAAATCTGGAAGCTTTTAGAGAAAAGTTTTGTGGAAATAAATTGTACGCTCACGTAAAGGTGAGGTATTCTTTTCTCACTGGTTTATAATGGTCACAGTGACTTAAAACTCGACTGTGATAGCTATTTTATGATAATGACATAAACACATGTCGAGCGAAGCAGCACACATGCTGAACGCACCCAGTGACAGCCAACACCAGTCATACTCAACCTGTGGTCCGCCAAGCTTTTAAACACTTAACTGGTTGCGGATATTATATACGAACCGTATGTTTTACCAAGAATGTTAAATATGTCTAACGACCGTAATAACAACCTTAACTCTTTAATTTAGAAAAAAAAAAGGCTTCGTAAGTTTCGAATATCTTAAAATACGCTCGAACATAAAGGCAAACTCCTGTCATTTTAAAACCAGCGATTTTTATGGTTTAGGTATAGATAGTTTCAACCACAGAGCGTAAATTATGAAGAATATTCTTAGGTTTTCACGGCCACTCAATCTTCAAGTTTGTGTTTACTGGGGTATTATGCCGTGTTGTTACGACCTTTTAAAGTCACTCTCGTCGCAGACTCCGCAGACATAGTGATCAGACAACAGATGAATCATACACACAACATAATACAACACATCATGTCTTCGGCACGGTATTGCGAGCCGATACTTAACCACAACACCAACACTCACAACAAAACATCAGCCCTGATGATGAACCCTGCAATGGGATCCAAAACGTTGGCCCGAAAGGTCGTAACAACACGGCATATTACCCCAGTAAACACAAACTTGAAGACGTAAATTATGAGTTTGTCATGTAATTTTTTAGCCATTTTTTTAGTGATACTCTTTTTCCACATTCTTCCATTTCTGTCAGAAAAATCTCGTGTTCCAGCATGTCGAATGCTTTTTTGAAATCTATAAATATTATTATTTCTTTTTTGTATCTTCAGATAATTCACACAATATTTTGAGTATCTCTAAATCTTAGTACAAACATTACGGTCCCCCGCCATAGTGTGATCTATGCAACTCTGGACATTTTTCCTTTTATAATTCGTCATCTGTTACATCCGTAATAAGGTGTGAGAATCCATACTTATAAATCATATTTTCGTATGCGTTTTTAATCTATTGTTTTTGTTAAGACGCTAAAAAAATAAACGCTTGAATGATGTACGTTTTGAGTTTAATTTTTCTCATTATTCTATTGAGTATATGATATGATTAAAACATATTTCATGCAGGGAAATGAGTTGTTGTTAATGTTTGAGCTGGTATTGGCTGGTATGCTGATAAGCGATAAGTATTATCATTATATTGTAGCTAAAAAAATATTTGTTGATTAATCACGTGGCGGCCCCCTAATCTCGAATCAAACGGGTTTCAACCAATACTGTTTTTTCCTATACGCTTTTATTTTTCGTCATATCAATATAATGTTGCGGCTCACGTAACTTAGCAAAAATATGTATGTGGCCCGAAGAAAAAAATGCTTGAGTACCGCTGGACAAGATCCTTTGACGGACTGGTTTTAATTTATTAAATAATTTATTAAAAATAATAGTTTTTCAAAATTTTCCTGTGCAACTTTGTGAAAGGCGTTATATTTTACGTTATATTTAAAAACGATAACTCTGGTTACGTATCAATTATTTACTTTCCAACTATACTGAATGCCATCTGTTGAATATTTTGAAAATATATTCACCTAACTTCCTTAAATATCTACCTTCCCCCCGCCTGAACCAAATTACGGACAAGTTACGCGCATGAATATCTGAGTTCCGAAGTAAATGATATAACACAGTATATTAGGTTTCTCCTCAAATTCCTATTATCTGTATAAATTTAGTTTACTAGTCATATTAGTTACTGATTGCATTGAAATTCCCGAGAGAAGAGGATCGGATGAGAATAATAATATGTATCCATAATTGCATTACCGAAAATTTGACAATATCTGTAGCGTCTAATACTCGTGTATTATAAGGAGAATGTCAAAATTATGTTCACATATTGAAAGTTAAAGAAGAAAATACAATATTAATATTCATTCCTTAAAAAGGATAAAGTAATATTAACATTAAATTAAGTAAATATCAAATATTAATTTACGGCGTTCATTTAATTTATTTAAATAATGTATTTCGTTATATTTCTGTCAATGGTGGTGAAAAATTGAATACGGAGGCGTTTACTTTGTGGAAATCCATTTTAATTAAATATAAATGAAAACACTATTTTTACTCCCTTTATATTAACTTGCCTTGCTTGCTTGCCGTCAACAAAAACTTTGGTTCGACTTTTGACCCTTTTCCAGTGATCCAATCGAGCTGAAACTTGGCAAGTAGACTCGTGGCAACGATCAAGACGATCTATCAAATTTTCGTTAAAAAAAAAATAATAATTATAGTATAATTTCGGATTTTTAGAAATTTTATTGGTTTTTTCAAATTGGAAACATTAGAAAAGTTTGATTAGCAACGGCGGCTCGATAACGTCGCGGAATATTTTCTAAATTTGAATTACTCCGTTGGTATACATAATAGGTACTTCACTACGAATGTCGAAAATCTAAATTGACTGACATATGTTTTTAGAATTTAATCTTCAAAGCATGAAGTGTCTTATCAAAGCTCAAAACAGTTGACATTTTAGAAATATATTAAATTACTGTAAGTTTAGTGTTATGTTATATGTTTTAATTCGTCTTTAATTGTTGTTATATTTTACAAAGAAAAATAAAAACATGGTTTTTATGGGTTACTTTTTTTATTTGACAATACCACAACTAGATGTTTCAGAAACGTCCGTTTCCTTGTTTGAGAGTGTGTATGGGTTGCGGGTGCAAAAAATATTGATTTTATTTATAATTAAGTGATACAAATCTGTCACTTGCACTAGCTGTTTACAAATAAAATCGTAAATTATATATTTTTATTATTACTTAAGACTTCGCCGTACTGGATTTTTGTATATTTTATTATTTTTCTGTATTATTTTAGTAGGAGGAGACGTAAGAAATCGGGGATCCATATAAAGTCTATTTTCCACTTGAAAATTAATTATTGATGTGTAGCAACGAGTTTGTATCGCAATAATATTATTAGTGGTTTAAAGCTAGCTTAAAAAGATCATACTTTTGTGCTGGATAGATGCAACGTGGGCGCACCACATGGCACGTCCCTTTTCATCCCCATTCACTCTCTCATAATTTCCTGTTTCATACGTTCCGATAGACAAATATCTAGATACATTACAATGTAATTTTATTATAAGTCTAATATTTCACTGACAAAAGTTGATACTTGTAAGAAATCAAGTCATCAACAATATTTTGTTTTTATTGCATAGTTGAAAAATGCGGAACAAAAAATATGGCTTATTTTTTGACAGTAAAATTTTTAAAAAAGCACAGCCTATAGAAATGACGTTGACCTAGAAATTCCAGAAAACATGAATATTATATTGCTTATATTTATTCCGAAAAAAGTTTTTTAGTCACAAGTGTGTAAAATTTTTGTGCGATATATCTAGCGGAAAATGAAAAAAAAAGATGCAAAAGAGTTACGATCAAATAATTAGGAATGAAAGAATTACTAGCTACAGCGCGGAATGTATGGTATGGAAAACATCATAGATCATAGATGAGTGTTAAAGGCAGCAAAAACAAAGTGTCATAAAAAAATTGCATGATCAGATATACCAAATATTATCTTATTTTGGTGTCCAGTAAATTTTTGTAATAAATAAAACGTAGTTAGTCCTATTTTGAATATTTTTCCGTTCAAATCCAACTAATATCTATACATCAACCCTGTAATCTCTCTTCTCGCCCCTTCCTCCCCCAGTGTTCAGACTATTGTCTTAATTTGTCTCTTTCTTTTCCTACTTTGTCTATCTTTTTCTTTCTTGATTAATTAGATATTTTGACTTTTCTTAATTTTATAAAATGTCTCTTTCTTATGTACTTGTATACTTTGTCTCTTTCTTAGTATGTCATATTCTGTCTCTCTTATAATGTTTAAATAAGCGCACTACTTTGTATCTACTTATTGTTTAGTTGTTGATTACGCCCTGGCGAAGATTGTATCCAGCGAAACCGGTTGGCGTTAGTTAAACATAATAATTTAGTCGTCTGTCCGTATGTCCGTCTGTCCGTCCATCCGTCCATCTGTCTGTCTTTCCCCGTAACTTCGTATTACGTCCGTAATTTCGTTCGAATTCACGACTAAAAAGAACAAATTAAATAGCCGGAGATGGGGTTTGAACCTCGGGAAACCAAACCCGAATCAGCCGTTTCACGTGTATTGCTACGGCCAGCTCTTCGAGGAGTGCTCTAAATATATACTTGGGCTTTGCAAAGATGCGAACCAATGCTCCCTCATTTTTTACGACTTGTAGCTAGTATTTAATAGATTCGTAGTTTTGTACAAAGTTGATGCGTTTTATTTTATTTTAATTAATTTCGCCGCGCTCCTGTGACAAAATAAAAGCTCAATGGATTTGCTATATCTTGTGGTCCTGTGATAAGCATTGCTAGGGAAAGGTTAAACAGTGGGCGTTCACGTCAGGGTAGTTAATACTGAAGCCTTAAGATAACAACCTATTTTCGGTTGCGGAAGGGGTCGTCTATTTGGATAGCTATTCCGCTTGCTTGCTGCTTGAATTTGAAAGCACGCGCGCGCACACCCACGGGACTAAAGTTGCTGTTTGATCCATCAACCTGTGATAACTGGTAGTTTCAGTTGGGTAGTTAAAATAAACTTAACCTAACTTGCCACACTAGTGAAACCTAATGGGAAATCATAAATCTAGTTACAAGATGGACTGTGAAAACTTAACTTTAGCTTTGTTTTAATGTGAATTACGATGTATTATCGTGATATTATGATATATTATCAGACAGTGTAGATACTGTTTCAATGATGAAAATGACAAACTTCAACCGTAGATGGCGATAGCGTAAGTTTGTATTGAATAAAGTGAAGTGAGGTACATTAATAAATACACCTTTCCAAATTTCATAGACGTGGGCTTATACATTTATACTTATTCATATTGAAATATCATTTCATTGGAAAATTTTTAAAAAACAAAGAATGACAAAAATGGAAACTTGCACTAGGTGTACGCTTGTCCGTGATAAAAAAGAAAGCCATGTACTTATTTAGAAATGAAATATATGAAATGAAGCTTACGAATTTTTCAATCCGATAATCCATTTGTTGGTAATGATTGTTTTAGTATTTAGCTATTTAGTTATTTAGTGTTAATATTACATTTAACAACAACTTAAGAACATATAAGTTATATTTAACATTATCTCACTGTTATTTTTCAAGAATACAGATATTTTGAATTACACAATGTCATAGATCTTTTGATATTTTATCTTTGACAATGGTTTGGAAGTTTCCGCCATTTTGCGCCAGGCTAGCGTCTGCCTGCGCGCGCATCTCTCTCGGCGTGCGATGCGCGCGCCGACGGAATCTTTTTAGGGGCTGTCATCGGTATGAATTGCAAAAGGACACCGCTCGGGTTTTGTAAATAGTCCGGAAATTGACGCAGGATTTGCATAGTTATAGATATTATGTGTACGTAATGTAAAATGTCTCGCGGAAAGTTTACTTCCGTGTTGTGTGGATGGTTCCAGCGTTTATTGCGTACCTATAGCCGGCGAAATCGCACAAGTTTTAAATGGCCGCCGTCGCCGCAGAGTAAAAGGTTATTTTGTACAGTTTACAGTTTACAGTTTACAGTTTACAGTTATAAGTAAAAGGTTAGTTATACAGTTTTTATCAGTCAATACTCAAAATTAGCTGGGCGGACAGAATTACAAATGAAGATATTACGAGCTCTAACACCATCTTGTATAGAAATAATGTCGAATGTCTGAGCCCTGAAAGGAGAAAATCGTGGCTAAAAAACCTAAAACAGTGGTTTGGCCAGTCTATTGTGGATCTATTCTGGCCGCAGTTAATAAAGTGATGATAGTCAAGTTCGTTGAACGATAAAGGCAGAAAGAGAAGAAGAAGAAAAAAAAATATTCTTGAATTCGGCTAATGTCAAAGTTGCACCAATTTTGTAAAAAAAAATTCCCTAGCGTAATAAAGGGTCCTGATTACATAAATTATGTAAAATTTTGAATTAAGCAAGATTAAAAGCAGTTATTTTAAGTTTAAAAATGATGCGTTTTTGACAATTGACGGCATAGATGCCCACAGAAATTATATATTTTTGTGATTTTATTCACAGTAAATCAGCCTTTTCCATTTTTAATCATTAAATAATTGTCTATATTTCGCTTATCGTATAGATAAAATGGCTGTCAAACTTACTAAAGAAATCATTACAATTTTTAAATTGGTGTAACTTTGACATTTTTTTTAACTCTTAAAAGACTATGCTAAAAAAAACTTTGGGGACGGTGGAGTAACACAGCGTTACCTGATTAAAAATCGGCATAGTTTTTAATATGTGATAAAATATACATAAAAATGACACATATAAGACTTTTAAAAGGTCCCTTTATATAATTATGTAGGGTAAACATACATATTTGCATTATTTTAGTAAATTATTATAAAATTATGGCAAATCGAATTTACGTGCGCTTCCGCCGACGTTTCATTAGCAACTGAATACAACGAAGCGGTTGCCAGCTCGCTTCAGTCGCATGCACTCCGTCTTTGTCTAACACGTGTTACCCGACTCTACCGTACTCTTTCTATATTGTTTTTGCTTTCGCCGAAACCCAAGCAACCGCCATCTCTGTCCTACATGAAATGTATGGTATTGTCGTGCTCTTTTTTGCTTGATTTAACTGCGATGTACAATATTCTGCTCTCTCTTGCACACTGGCCGAAAATACGAGAGTAATTAATAAATATTTTTTAATTAAAAAATCCGTACATTCCTAACAGTTTAATTTAGTTATTTTGGTGTGAAAATGTCTATTCGATGATTACAAAAAATGTGACGTTTTAGTTTTCGTAAATAAGGTAGATATTTCATATTTTGTATGACAGGTAGACCTACGTTACATCACCGACACACAGGAGTTAATGATAATAATATTTATTTTATTAACATACTCTTATATTATCACACTACATTAATTAATTATTTGAATTAATTAAAATTAAAAATTATATAGCGCGTCCCCAAACAGCAATTGTATGCTGGTATAAGGGGACAGGAATTAAAGTAAAATAAGTTGGTACACATATTAAATATCAGCACATTGATTTGTTAAACAGTTATCTCTTCCCCAATACTAGTCCCTTCAGCTGTTTATTGAATACCGTTGTTTTTTTGTTTGAATTGGTAATTTATTCCTTGAATTTTCTGATAATATGTACCAAGGCCAAGGCTATATTGCATAGCCTACGCCATTGACATCAGCGACTTATATGTGTATTCAAATATGTCGCTGAGTTTCTTTAAAAATATTTTTTTACAGTCTTAAATGTCAAATAAAACAATTAAACTCTCACCCTCGACGCCTCAACTTGAAATATCTGCGTAATTCTGTATAAAAAGCGAGACACCCCTTTAAGTAATCGCCAAGTATACGTCAAAGAATTAAGTTGTCAGTTGTTGTTAAAAGTTGAAATTGTTTACTAAGCCACAAGCCAACATGTCTCTTAGACTAAGGACAGTTCTTTAGACAAAGTAAATTTGTTTAATCCTCCTTATAAATTTAAATAACTCGACAAGGGTTGGGACGCCCTCACCCCAATTTCCACTAATTTACAAAGTTCCCGATCTATTGTGTCAACATCACGTACCGCAGAGCCAGTCAATACTTATAAACCTACTTAGTATAGAAGTTCAGTTAAATGATGAGCCAAGTCTCCAAGTCTTAAAATAAACAAAAATAAATAGGTATATATTTAGTTTTAGAATAAAAATATATCAATTTCAGATAACTCTATCCAAGAAAGTATGGATGTAGGGCGAATATTGACACAGAGAATATCACAATGTCAAGAAAAATAAGGCAGAGTGATTTATATGTAAAAAATATTGATTGTATTATTTGTATGTATCTATTTATATTATTTGATTAATTACACCTACATGTTTTTGAAAAACCTTTCCATCGTTAGGGTGTTATAAATATTTTGGTATTTAATAACAAATAAAACAATCAATTTTTTTTTTAAATGTCAATATACAATGTTGCTGAATCAATTGAAAAAAGAATTAATATGTGTTTATTTATTACTTTGATGGCCGGGAATTATACATTATAAACAAGCTATGTAATTAGTCTGCGGAGCAGATCCTTTGTAAATATAGAATTTAGCAAAGCCTTAGCAAGACTTAGCAAGTAAGGCTAATAAGAAACCAATTACAAGTATATTCAAGAAACCAATTTGTAAATACGATTGTATTGATGTTGAAAATATCTAGAATGTAGAAATCTCGATAAGATATGCAAGGATTTCATCGATTTCTGCAGGCAAAATACCAAATAGTACTAGGTACTGTGTTAAAATAATATCAAGCCTTTGGTCGACAGCAACACTTGTATTCATTTACATAATACCTGTGTTCCCTGTTGTAAAGTGTTCCCTTTGATAATACACACACTTCTCGAAGTGGTCCATCGAGTTCCTTCTCTTGATTCTAACTGGATCCCTTTCAGTGGCAATTTTAACTTGGGGATTGTCAAAAATCACACGGAGCCATTTCGAAAGAGCAGGGAGCTTGACAAACCAGGGGAATGCTGACTTTGGCCAAGAAAACCTTTAATAGACGTGAATCAATGCATGATCGTAGTGGAGCTGCTCCACCGTTAGTAGCTTCAACATGAATTTTACGGATAGACTCTTCGAGCCTTAATCCTCAATCAAAATCAAATGTAATGATCCAATGCTTACTCATGTTTGCTCAACAACAATCTATCAATTGGTCAATCACATTATCGTTTCGGCTTGTTGAGGATCTACCGGTATGCGATTTGCAGTCTACTGAAGTGCGCACAATTCGATTCGAAAGAATTGTACACAAATCATATTCGAATCGTGTATAATGCAAGTGATGACGTATGGAGTGAAGGCGATGATCCTTACGAAGAAAAGTTTAGAATGGCTCAAATGCACTCAACGATCTATGGAGATCGTTGCGTGTTTGTTATAAGCCTAAGAGAAAGAATATGAAATAATGAAGTTAGGAGCGGAATTAGAGTAGTGGATATCATGTATCGTGTAGCGAAGTCAAAATGGCAATAATCAAGACTTGTTGCAAGGCAGGATACCACAAAATGGACTCCAATAGTTTTGAAGTAGAGACGTTGTCAGAATAAAAGAGGCATTGGAAGACTTCAAAAGAGATGGGCCGACGGTATGGATAGGCCGATGGGCCGACCCTCTATGGGAGGAAGGAAATGACTACAAGAAGCTGACAACAGGTAAAGATGGAAGAGGCCTATATCCAGCAATTGACAAGTTCCGAGAAGAATAAAAAAGAAAATAAATACTGTTCAAGGTATGATAATGAATAAGAAGAGAGAAAAAGAAGAAAGAAATAAGAATAATGAATAAAGAAATAATGAAAAATAATAATAATTCTCATCGCCACCGAGCAGGTTTACTTAAATTTATTTTAATTAAGCCCCTATAAGTGTGAATCTTCTCTAAGTGGTGGCAAGTTTAGAAAGGAATACTTGCAAGTATCATTAATATGGAAACAATGTGTGGCATTGTCAAAGTTTTGAATATGCAAGAAAGTTTAACAAAAACCGTAATGTCATGAAAGCTTGGACAATTAAATGAACGAGGGTGAAAGCTTTGAAGTTTGACAAAGTTTATTCAAGTAGATGCTATGTGCGAAAATTTATCAAACGAAAAACATGTCAATATCAAGCCAAGTATAAACTAAAAATCTTCTCAAGCTGTTTTTGCTATTTCCCGCGTAGAAAATCCATTTTCACCCGAAACAAATAGTGAACGACCGCTTCAAATCCTTTGTTTTTGGTGAAGGCATTCAGTAGAAATCAGCAAATTGACTGGAAATATATGATTACGTATTTTATATACATATATAATAAAACATCGAAACGCCAACTTGTTTTATAGACATTGCTAGCACTAGAAGACTAATTCTAGTTTCTAGATACCATAAGATACCACTTATCATCATATCTGATCAAATGTTTCTATTTATTTCTGAATGTTGATAATTTAATGTTTATGTTTATGTTAATTTATATAGCGCCATTTTTGCGTAAGAGACGCTTCAAGGGCGCTTTACAGGAGCGACGTCCCGAAAAAATGAGCTTTTAGGCCCTTCTTGAAGTGTTCGTGGTTCTCCATAGATCGCACTGGAGGCAGCTGATTACACTTAGCTGGGCCCGCAAAAGTGAAAGCACGTTCCACAAACTTGGTGGCTCCAGGTCTCCTTGGTACTACCAGCCTGCAGAGTGCCTCCGATTTAGCTGACCGCAGTGTTTAACAATTTAATTGTTTATAAAAAACTAGCTGTGCCCGTGTAGCTTTGCACGCGCAGATTTTTATTAACTTTAATCATATTTTATCAATTTGTGTACCAACCTTAACATACAGATATATGTCGTCGCTAATTTTTTTATAGAACTTTTTGAGTTCTGCAACTTCTCTATAGAAATTATTTAAATATCTCTTACCGTTAAGGCAGCTTTCAAAAAAAAAGCATTGCTCGACCATTTTTTCGTCGACTTTAGTTATAAAATAGGCCACCACGAAAAGCTCTTTTATTTTAACTGGATAATATATAATCTATGTCTATTCTGAAAGTCCATTCTAAATATTGTTGAAAGAATTTTTGAAATCGGTTTCGGAGATTACCTCCTATATCCAAACTTACAAATTTTACCTCTTTTTATATAACTAGGTATAGATAAATATTGTTACCACAAGGTCATTTTAAAGTTATTGTAGAAAAATAATTAATTAATTATTATTTTTTAGTCCTTTTATAATATTTAGCTAGCGATATTTTCCCATAACCTACTTAAAAATATTTTTTTGATTTAAAAAATAATCGTTTATTTAGTTTTATTTTATTTAAATAAAAAAAAGTGTACAACCATACGAGGCTTGAGTCATTTGTTTAGTTTTATAATAAAAAGTACAATGTTTGAATACAATACATTCCGTGCACCAAATCTCAGTTAAAGTGTGTTAAAATAAAAAAAAACACCACATCTATCGGACCACAAGTTAACATCTTTATGGCTTAGAGTTTCTTGCCAACTTCTCAGAGTGAGATATAAAAGTTTTCCAACATTTAAATGACTAAAATTTAAATAGATTACTTCACAAATTAACGCAGGGTGATTAGTGAAAGCTGGAATTAAATTATTAATTAAGCTCATAGATATAAGCTTATTTTTTCCAAAAACCTTTTTTCAACAAATGGCTTTATAAATCCGTATGCTACATTTAAGATATTGTTACGTGTCGTGACTCGGTCAAAATGAAATGACTTAACTCGTAAAATGAATCTTTTATTCTAGCTTCAACATTTAATCTGACATTTTTATTCGCTCAAAAGGCAATACTACTTTTAAACAAAAAGAACCGCTTCGCTTTTGACTCGCCACTGCGGTAAGAACCCTTCCAAAATCTTCGCCTTCGAATCGTGTAAGTTCGTTCTTTCAACGACTGAGCACACCGGCCCGCCGTTCTGCGCATGCGCCACTTATCTATGGCATGCGCCTGCGCTTGTCTTCGGCTGTCAAATGTCAACGAACAGCTCGTTACAATATTTTATTTGTTAATACGTAGGTGATCTTTTCTGACTCGGACAAACATCTCAGAAAATTGCAACTCAGTCACGGCAGAGGAGCTCTACGGAAATGGACTTAACGCAACCATCTTTCTTTTTTATTCATTTTTTTTAAAAAACAATAGTTTAAAATAAAGTTACTCATCTCCTTGGGAAAAATCACCCCAATGCATCTCCCTGCCTTCCTCATACCTGCCGGAAGACTGACGAAATTCTAGCATTAAATTAGACTACGAATGGTACCCACCAAAGACTGATTGTATTGGTTATATGGGAAGAGTCTGCCTCTAACATCTGGGCTCGCTTCCGTGTTCGATGTGTGCAAGATTTCTCGAACAGTTTTTTACGGACACTAATTTGCTGACATATTTTTGAGAACACGATCTTTCCGGACATTTATCATTTGGACAAAAAAAAATTATCTACCTAACCTAACCTAACCTAATCTAAGCAAGAACATGTCCGGAAAAATCCGATATCGGGAAAGATCAATATGTCCGTGACTGATTTGTTGATAATAGCCTAATGATCAGCCAAACAAAAAAAAAGTGTTTGATTTTTATAATATTGATTACTCAAAAACTTTTTACTAAAATTCATCGTAATGTTGTTAAAATGTATTTATTCAGAAAAAATCTTTTTCATTTTTAAAAAAATTTTTTTTTTTTTGGTATCTCTAATGTATTTAATATTTTTATAACAAAAAACGTAATGGATGACCAAGGGAGGAAGAGATCCCAGATTAGGCATTTAAGACATTGGTTTGGAGAAAACATCTGAATCTCTCCTCCGGGTAGCTGCCAATAAAATACGAATTGCTGGCATGATTGAAGACATCCGTTAGCGGATATCACTGAAAGATAGATAATATTATTTCCATGTTATTTCATTTACAAAATAAATATTATTATTGAAATTTTTCAAGAAATAATTGTAGTATCCAGTCTCATGGATATTTTTTCTTAACTTGATTTGTTACTGTATTAAAATACGGCATTTTTACATTGTTTACACAGTTGCACTTTGCCTTTTTTTGTTTCCTTTACAATTATTATATTTTTAAAAAATTTTAAAATTAAATTTGGTCAACACTACAATAAAATCCATACGTTATTAAATTTTTGAAAGTAGTATGTATGTATGTTCCAAATAAGTTTCCTTCATATATTTTAACAAATAATGCTAGAGACATCTAAAGTCCCTCATATAACATAGAATACATAGATTTTCGCCTCTGGTAGTCATATCGCTATATAAAATAACATTGTGTTTAACATATATAATTGTGTATTTTTTTTATTTTATTTATTTATTTGTTTACGCCCATTAGGCTTTTACATAAAGAATATAAAATAAATTTCAAAAAGCACATACATTAAACAATATCTGTATAGCACCAAAACATGAGTATAAAAGTTAAAAATATAAAGTAAAAAGCGGCAATGTGTATAGGCTTTTACCTAAAAATATAACATAAAATTAAAAAGAACATACATTAAACAATATTAGTTATAAGTAGCCTATAAGTAGCAAAAGTAGTTATAAGTATAAGTTATAATTTTGTAGGTATTCAACGTATATTTACTCAGAATACGATTGTACACAAAATATTCAGTTCTAAAATGCACAAACTTTTTGAAAAATTCAATTTGTAACAGAATTGTTTCAACTGTAAAGTTTGGGAGTCCTAACATGGGAAACATATTAGCGAGATAAATCTTCGCAAGACATGTGGATCTGCGCAATGCACCAATGTGCACACGTGGTGTTCACATCTAACGGATTATGCATTAGAGATCAATGCAGTACAGTTAATATTTTCAAACCTTACCTAAAATTCTTTTGGAAAAGCAATTAAAAGTTACTAGGTTTTTAAAGGTTCGTTCGTTCATTTATAAATACAGAGTTATTTGGAAAACATTAATAACCTCACAGCACTATATTCCTGTCATGATTATGAGTCGAAAATGTTCAAGCTATCATGACATAATATCAATAGTTATGGAGATATGCGACATCAAAGTTTGCATTTTTTTTTCATTATTTCTGACTTATTTTTTGTAAAAAGTTGGACAATCATTACAGTAACTAATATCAATTACAAAAAATTCATTCGTTTCAATACAAGTTAAATAAAATGATTAAAAATTCCAATTGTAATGTTTTCCTATTATAAGGTTTTTTTTATTTTTATTTGACTTGTATTAAAGGGAATAAATTTTTCATGTTTGATGTAAGTTACTGTAATGATACTCCAACGTTTTACTAAAAGTAAGTCAGAAATATTGAAAAAAAAAAGCCACCTTGACGTCGCATATCTCTTTAACTATTGATATTAGGTCATAATAGCTTGGACATTTTCGACTCATAATCATGGCAGGAATATGGTCCTGGAAGGTTATTAATGTTTTCCAAATAACCCTGTTTATGAAATGTTAAAAATTTCAGTTACATATTTTTTCTTCTTAAGCGGCTTCGTGAAACTTTAACGTCCATAGCCGCAGTCACAATAATCCGCTAACAATCAGTTATGATGCATTCTCCTTTCCTAAAAAAATGCAATAACTATTGATGTTAGGTCACTATTTCTTGAAAATTTTCGTCTCGCAATCATGGCAAGAATTCAACTGTAATGTAGCAATTAGTTTCACTCGCGACCCTACGTCTTACAAGCCAACCCTTAAGTCTGGAATGCCCTCGTCTTCCCTTGTCGTCTCCGCGACCAGCCCATACACTTCTACATATGCACCAGCATACATACACACGTACTCCCGTACACGCACGTGGAGTAGTGTGCTGGGCACTCCTCTACCTCTTGCCTCTGCAAGTAATATTCCTGCAATTAATTAATCTCTAAATATTATTCAAATAAACCGCAATATTACATTACTCCCTATGTTGACCTGCTCCATCTTATCTTCTTCTTCTTCTTCATCAGCCTTCGTCTTTCCACTGCTGGATATAGGCCTCTTCCTTATGTTTTCATTCTTCCCTGTTGTTGACTAATTGTAGCATTTCTTTCCCCCCACAGCGACAATATCATCGGCCCATCTCTTTTGAGGTCTTCCGATGCCTCTTTTATTTTCCCAAGGTCTCCATTTCAGAACTCTGGGAGGCCATCTTGTAGTATCCTGTCTTGCAACGTGTGCTGCCCATTGCCATTTTAGCTTCGCTACACGATCCATGATATCCACTATTCTAGTTCTGCGCCTAATTTCGTCGTTTCTAATTCTTTCTCTTAGGCTTACTCCAAGCGTGGATCTCTCCATGGATCGTTGCGTGCATTTGAGCTTTTCTACATTTTTCTTTGTAAGGGCCATAGTCTCCAATCCATACGTCATCACTGGTAGTATGCACGATTCAAAGGCTTTTCTTTTTAGGCTAATTGGGATCTCTTTGTTCTCGAAGATACGTTTGAGTTTGCCAAAAGCAGCCCAGCTCATTCCTATTCGTCTTGGCTATTCTGCTATTTGGTTCTCTTTGTTCATTTTTATCTTGTGTCCTAGGTATATATATTCATCTACTATTTCAATATTATTATCACTGATAGTGATGACTTTGTTCTCTGGACTCAAAATTTTTGTTTTCTATCTTATAAGCTTGATTAAACACATCCATTTGTACTTTCATATATGTGAACATATACACTGAACACGAAAGAATTCTCCCGGTCGGGTGGAAATTCTCTTCAGAACCTTAATTATCAATGTCTGTATTGTATGCAAATGTACATTGTATTGAATGTCATTCATTTAAATTTTTGCATGTGAACTCTTTATGATCCTGGCGAAGAATTTGTAACCCCAATCTGCATCCCTCCAACCTTGCATTTGCATGCAACATTATTATTTAGAGCCGACCAATGTATCTCTATAATAAATTATAAACAAATCTGAATCTCGGGCAACGCCGGGTACCGACCGCTAGAAATATATAAAACAGATAATGGGCCTAGTATCACAAACTAACGTTTTAAATATATAAGCGTGTTAAAACGTCAACACGCCGATCACGCCGAGCCATGAGCGAGTTAACACGCAAATCTCATAACGCCGTGCCATTATTCTGATTATAGCATTAACCACGATTTTAATTGTCATATGATCAGATCATTCTACCGACACCATTTTAAACATCCCTATTTCTCTATTAGGTGGCGTCTGCCTCGTCAAGTTTGGTTAGTAGCTTAGATGTCAAATTACAGTTTTACCGAGAATATTATAATTAATTAAATCTTGCTGAGAAATTATATAATATAATGAAAACTTTGTTTTTCACGGGTAGCTTTTGAGATGTCAGCAATTTTTATGGCAGGAGCACTACAATGGAGCGCTCTCAAGTTTCCTCTACACGGATCCTTAATACGACCTGAAAAACCTTATGAAAGCCTTAATTAGGGTTGACGGGAGCGCTGTGAAAACATCCGGTCTAAGATGCAGCGTTTGTAATTTTCTTTAAAGTTTCGTATTTTATTTAATCCAATTTAAAAATACAAATTGATATGCAAAATACATGTTTAAAATAATGCGCATTATTTGTTTACATATATATTTAACCTTAACCCTCCGGGTCCTAAAGAATAAGTGTGAAAAATTTGGGTTAGATAGGTCAAACGGTGTAGATTTGTACAGAAAATATATCAGAGGAAGGAGTCGGGATTAAATGATGTGGATTAATACAGAAAATGTTACTCGCCGGATGCTAAATAAGTATGCAAAATTTAGGCCAGATCGGTCAAATGGTACAGATTTACATAAAAAAATATATCTAGGGGAGAGTGTGGGGTAAAGAGGGAGAGGGAAATGTGGCCTAAGTTACCCGCCGGGTCCTAAAGAATAAGTATGCAAAATTTGAGCCAGACCGGTCGAACGATACATGGAAAATATATTAGGGGGGAGAGGTACGAGGGGAGTAGGGAAATGTCGCTTATATTATCCACCGAGGTCTGAATAATAAGTTTGCAAAATTAGACTGAGATCGGTTAAACGGTACAGATTTGCATTGAAAATATAACACTGAAAGGGGGGGGGAAGTGGGAGGGGGAAATGTTGCTTATGTTATCCGCCGAGTCCTAAGGAATATGTATGGAAAATTTGGCTCATATTGGTCAAACGGTGTAGATATTTATAGAAAACATATCGCGGGGAGGGAGTGGGGTAAAGCGGAGAGGGTAATGTCACCTATGTTTTCCGCCGGGAAGGGGTGGGGTAAAATGGTGCAAGAAATATCGCCAACGTTACCCGCCTGGTCCTAAAGAATATGCAAAATTTGGGTCAGATCGGTCAAGGGGTGTAGATTTTTACACAAAATATATCACGGGAGGGAGTGGGGTAAAGGTAGAGGGTTGAAATGTCACTTCTGTTATTCACCAGGACCTTAGTAATAAGTATGCAAAGTTTGAGTGAGATTGGTCGAACGGTAAAGATTTGCTTAAAAATATATCAGGAGGAGGAAGAGGGGTGAAGAGGGAGAGGGTAATGTCACAAGTTACGTATATTATTAAAACATCATTAATGAATTTCCTTTTCATATAAAATGCACTTGTCTATATGCTTTAGAGTGCAGTTTTAAGACCAGTATAAAGATTAGACTAACTTTGGTGCATTGCAGCCTTTCTGTGTGAACATCAGTAAGACTGTGTAAGCACACAATAATAACTTCAGCTCCTCTGAAGTTTTTGGGAAAATAATTCTATTGTTTACGGTTTAAACTACTTAAGAAAGTTTTTTCAATTATTAAATTTTTATTCATTTATTTTTTGATGTTCGTAGTATTGATTTTGCGGCTGAACATGATTATTTATTTGAGAAAACTAACAAACTTTGTTTAAACCTCATTAATTGTTTTTAAACGTAGGATAGACGCAATTTGTACAGGATTCAAGTATTAGCTGGGGGGTGTGATCTCATTTGTGGTTTGAGCAAGGGGTGCAGCTTGCCAGCGAAATGCTTAAATGGGGAATATATTAATAAATTGATTTTTTTTATTAATTATATAACTCTACTGTTACTGGACTACATTAAATCAATCTTGGGTGATATTAACGCAGATTATAAAGAAATATTTACGAGTAAACACTGTTTTTTTCGTTGCAAAGGTGACGCCTAAAATGATCAACCTATTATGCGCTCACTGACATACCACCCACAATAATGAAATGGAGAGCTTTATCCCATTATAAAGAGGTTTCAAAATTCCTACCTTGACTGCAATTTTGCAGCCTTTATTTGGTTTTTGCACATGGAAATTTAAGCCGAAATATATTTTTTTCAAAAAATACTTGATTCTATTCCATATAATACTCTTAAATAATGTAAATATATGGAATAGAATCATGTAAACTCGCTAAAACAATGCTAAAGGAACGTGAAGCATTTGAAGTGTGAATCTACAGATAATTACTTTAAAAAGACTGGATTGATAGGATCACAAGTGACAATGTAATAAATAATCCAGATGCGAAAAGAAAAATCTTTAAAATATGTTCAAACAAAATAAGTGAAAAATTTGGACAAAATCAAAATATTCTGAATGAAAATAACTGGTCTAAAAAGGATTTCAAAAAATTAAAATAATATTTCAGACGTATTCTAATGTAATGTCAATAATTCGGAAGAATCTCAGTACACGTATTAAAGACATTGCTAAAAAATTCCATTCAAAAATAGATAAATCATTAGTGACATGTGTGGTGAATTAAGGGAATGAAAAGGTTTGTATGCCAGTCGCGCTAATGATTATTACAACTCATAGGTATATGAAACAGGTCGTAAAATTTAAATATATGCAACTTCAGAAAATTTGACAGACGTGGTATTCAATCATGGGTGGAAATGTACAACGATCACTTAAGCCAGCCGTACGATAGATAGGTCGTAAGCCTTATGAACACCCAAAAACTTATCTACATTCCCATTAAAAATATAATTTCGTCTCTGTGAGACATCTATAATATATATCTTAAAATTTGTAATATAAACCTGAAATTGTAATACTTTGGACATACGAGATACAAAAGAAGTACGAATTCTTCTGTTTGAATAATTTCAAGACAAAATTGTGAGCAGAAAAAGTCCTGATCATGGCTGAAGAATCGGAGTGAATATTACAAAATTGCCATCAGGAGCTTCTGCTAGCAACATTATGGTCGCCTACGTGAACTCTTACTTTCAATAAAAAAGACAAGCACTGGAAGAAGAAGAAGAAAACAATAAATATAATTACATCTCTTGATATCGTAAACTCACTTTGTTTAAAAAAAGGTGCAGTAATTTTTAAGATTACACAACGGAGATAAATTGCACTAGCCATTAGCCAGCGGCCAGTTAGCGCTGGGACTAGTTTAAGGTAGGTCGACACAAATTGTCTGAAAATTCATCTTTTTTCTAGACCGTTAGTTCCATTTACTTGGAGTCAGCCTTCCTTGTCCGCTTTATCTTGAAAATACTGAAGATAATCGCAACCACCTGGTCCCTTACTTGGTATTTTTATAACTGAATTGAGAAATTAGCATTTGTATCCCTAGATATATGTATGGAAGTCTTTATTGGGCGTCCATAGGGCTGAAGTGATAACTTAAGCCAGAGATAAATTTTAATTAATGTCTATCTATGTGTGGAAAATATCCAGTGATTGTGTTCTTAGAACATACTAATAAAAATATGATTAGATCATATTTTTATCATAATCTAACATAGGCACTTTTACTCTCAAACCACAAAATTATCTCCTTCCCTCGCTTCCCTTTCCAAATTTCTAGAACACCGCTTCCTTACTGCCGTGAGTGAATTATAAATAAATTAAAAACCACTTAACAACCAAGATTTACAGGAAAACTTAATCGATTATCATGATTCAAAAGAAGGCAAGATCATGTTCTTAATTCGCGGAAAAACGACGCAGCAATCGCGGTCTATACAGCCTCCAGCGCACGGTAATGATCCCCATTCATCCGGTACAACAAGCCTTGATTAATGGAGATGAGATGTCGTTGTCATCGTCAACCCCGTCCAACCCCTACGCACCAATGATGATCACCATCCATCAACTCAGCCGGAACGAGTCTTTTTCTGAAGCCGAGACGACACCATAAATGCCATTAACATACAAGCATTAAGATGTTTACGAATATTGAACGCAATAAGGATGTATTTTAGGGGAGGGTGGGAATGCATATGACAGTTTCGGTTTATTTACGAGTATAACTAGCTATGCCCGCGCGGCTTCACATGCGTAGATTTTTTAGTAACTTTTAGTCATATTTTATCAATTTGTGTATTAACCTTAATATATACATATATATCGTTTAAAAAAATATATAGAACTGATTAAGTTCTACAACTTCTCTATAGAAAGTATTTGAATATCTTTTACCGTTAAGGCAGCTTTCATAAAAAACGCATCTAAGACCATTTTTTCGTCGACTTTAGTTGTAAAATAGGTCACCACAAAAAGTCCTTTTATTTTAACTAGATAATATATAGCTTTTGTCCACCTTCAAAATTCATTCTAAATATTGGTGAAATAATTTTTGAAATCGGATAAGTAGTTTCGGAGATTACCTCCTACATCCAAACTTACATAAAATAAAAAAATAAAATAAAATAAAAAATAAATACATATGGGAAAGTATGTCTTTTATTGGAAGTCTACAAGGCTTACGACCTGTCTTAAGGCTGGATTAGTTATCACTTTACACAATGTAACTTTTACCGATTCCACCCGTAATCAACCACCCATCTATCAAATTCGGAAAGTCGTGTATATGTTTTTTATGTAACTCGCTGTAGCCGCATTGTGTGAAAAATTCGGATAAATGTCATCCCATCCCAATTATAATAATTTCGTTGTCCGTCCGTCCGTCCGTCCATCTGTCTATCCATTTTTTCATCCGTCCGTCCATCGTTACTTCGTGTAACGTCCGTAACTTTTTTATAGTGTATTTTTTTTCTTTAGGAACCGACATGCAAGAGTACCGTCATTTTTGATGAGTTACAGCCAGTATACACACAAAAAAAAATATTGCTTCATATTCTAGTAAAAAAAATGTCGAATTCTCATTTACCAGCAGTGACGTATACCTATACTGTTGTTGACATATAATTGTTTTTGCCTGAGATTTATTTATTTATAGTCTTATGTATTATAACATATATTAGATCCATTTTTGTTCATACAAAGCCAAATTTCTTTGTGCTCTCCAGTAAACAGTCGACTGTGCGGCCCTCGTAGCCCTGTGGACGTGACACAGGCTTCTCACATCGAGGGTTCCAGGTTCGATTCCCGATGAGGTATCAATTAATCTACGTGATTTACCCAAGCCTGGATGCTTTGTGATGTGTTTCACTTCTGTAATTGGGCCTCTTAGCCTGTTGAAGCGTAAAATTTAAAAAAGGTTCTACGACAAATTCCTCTAAGGCCGACGCCACACTACGCGGGTCTTCCACCGCGTCTCTTCGGTCGCGGAACACCGCTAAATTTCTTTCCATACAATATGCGCTTATCAAACACACTACGCGGATGATCGGTCAATCAATTTGATTTGCAAATTTGACGCGACGGAAAAGACGCGGCTGATAGGCCGGTACCACACTATCAGTGTGGTACCGGCCTAATAAAGTTTTCACTTTACTTTTCTTCGAAATGTGTGATATACAAAGGGTAACAAAGCTAGTCCACAACACCTTACTGGCAGATTTCTCTTTAAATTATGATTCGGTCGTTCAATTATGGACATTTTTTTTCAATATTTTGTGACATATTTCTGTAAAACGTTCAAATATCATTTAAACAACTTATATTGTACATTAAAAATTCATTCGCTTTAATACAACAGCAATAAAATTATAAATAACTTTTCATAACGCGCTACATTAGACATGTCAAGCACGCTTTGTTGCCATAAAACACTGTAGTATTCTTCTGTCTCATATAAATGTAAATGCATTATTTTTCTGTATGGTTTTCCAATGTTATTAATACAAATAAATGTCAGATATTACTTTAATTAATTTAATAATTACCAAAAAATGAGTTTCCCACCGCGTATCGCTTTGCTTCCATTATACAGGCAAAGTAGGTACTCATGTATCAAAATTATATACGTACAATTATTCTTAAATATTTTTATTCGTGGCATTCAATTATTATAAAAATTGGACAGCATAATATTTTATGGAATACTAGAAAATAACCTTTTTTTTGGGCGCGACAGCGTGTGACAGATGATGTCTTCTTTTTGATTAACTCCCATTAGCAGAGAAGGATTGGACCGGAGTACAACAAGAATAATTGTTACAGGCCAGAGTGTGGTAAAAATGATTCCATTTGGCGCATTGAGGTGAGATTTTAGTTACGCGGCGAAATTCACGCGCATCGTCGAGGGAATTTTTCAGACCACAAAACTATTTAATAAAAAAGTAACCCAAATTTTTATTATATTCCCTTTCTCATTTACTAGTAGAAACTGGTTTGGCGCTTAACCTACGCGTTGGGCTTCGGTCGAGCGACCCTACGAAAGGGAGTAATAAAAAAATTCCAAAAATCCAAAGTTATACTACAATAAGGTTCCGTGTCTACAAGACACGTTGAAATATTTTCATACAACTTAGTAAGTCCAAAAAATCCAAGAATTTATTAAGTTTTTTGACGAAAAATTGATAGATCGCCTTGATCGTCGCCACGAGTCTGCTTGTAAAGTTTCAGCTCGATTGGATCACGGAAAAAGGGTTAAAAATCGATCCAATGTTTTTTCGTCAAGCAAGCAGACGCCGCGAGTTAATATAAAGGGAGTAAAAATATTTGGCAATGTGGAACAGGGATCTGTAATCTGCGGATATATCTTTAGTTGTCAGTTCTTGCGGCTGGTTCGCTTCCCGTTCACATTCAAATAGCATTTTATTTTTCTTTGGCGGTTTAGCTGTGAGATGTTATTTATTTTATTTACGCCAAAAAAGTATAACTTTTAACGCACACATAACTACATGCACCCAATTTTTTTTATGCATACATAATATTATTCGTAATTTTTCTCTAGTTGAGGTTCCGTAGCCAGATACAACGGTGGCACTGAAGGTGTTTCGAGTCCAAAATCACCTCTTGCAAAATACTCACATATGGCACTAGGTTCATGATCAACCCTAAGATACAGACCACAGGAAAAACCTCGAAGAAGATGGGGTTGTAATATTGACCCGAGTATACAGGGTATTCATGACTGGAAAATAAACTACTAAAAAAAATAGTTTATCGTTATAACAAGCCATATTTACGATAGAAGATTGTTTCTTTATCTATTATAGTGATAAATAAGAAAAAAACACATTTATTACAAAATAATCCCCCAATACAACCAGCATTCTTTACATTTGATAAATAATATGTACATTAAATAACAAGACAGAATTAGGTTGATTCAAAAATAAAAAATCAAAACACGATTTTTTTGAGTTCAAATTTATTTTACCACACACAGGACGATCGTTTCGGCTTATTAAGCCTTTATCAACTGAAATAAAACAACTCAAAAAAATCGTGTTTTGATTTTTTATTTTTGAATTTAAAATAATGGAGTTCTATAACATAAATAGCGTCAGTGTTAGAAAAATTAAAACATCTGAATTAGGTTGATATTTTAAAAAAGTCGGTGGTTTCAAAATTAATTCTAACGATTACAAACATTTTTATATTTAACGCTCTTAGTCTGTTATTTGTCATGGTGGAATCTTGTAATGAATTTTTCATTAACTTTTTGACTTGCTAGAACCCTAAAGTATTTATTTATCTAAATTATTATTACTCTCTAAACTATTAGCTCCAAAATATAATATAAAAAAAATTACAAACATTTTCGTAAAATGGATAATTTTCGACATTATTTGGTCATTATTTCGAATAAAATTAATAATCACGTCACTCACATTAAATTTTATAATTACGAACCCTGTTGTTCATAAGCAAACTGATTTGAAATTTTAAAACAATGTGTTTAATATTTGGATACTGCGTGGGTGGTGTTAAAAAATCTTTTACGAATATATGCAACGAATGTCTTCAATTTTTTTGAATTTACTTGTTATAATTGTAATAGTAAAAATTTTGAAACTAGAATTAAGAAGCACTTAAAATTAAGATTTCTAATCAACAAACGAACCATATTTTTGATGTTAACGAGGAAATTTTGTATTCCTACAAATTACAGTTAGATGAAATAGAAATTTTAGAAATTAGAAAAAACCTTACTGTCAAATTAATACAAAATTGTCAATTACCAAATCCTCTTGGCATATAATCACATTTTAATTTTTTTTCACATTAGTTCCTAATTAATGTTTATTCCAATTTTAATTTTTAGTATACGTTGTATCTCGATGGCCCCAAAACAATGTTGATAATCTCTAAATTGTGGTTTTACACAAAGTATTTTCGTTTTATTTTGATTAATAATATTGACACATTTTTTTTTTCTATTATTAAAGATATTCTTTGTTAATGTATTAAAGGTAAGGTTTTTAACTTTTTTTTTTGCATTTTATTTTTAATTTTTTAAATGGATGTATAACATTGCAAGAATATTGTGTCAAAATTTCAAGTCAATCGGAGCAAAATTGAAAAAATTATGAACATTTGAGCGATACTCAGACTGATTTTCTATACCTGCTCGGGCAGCTGAGAGACGCGCTCACCTGAGGACTACCGGGCGTGCTTATTGTATTGGAAGAGTTTTGTGTAGACAAGGACAATAAGATGCTGATAATGAAAGCTCTTTGCTGTGTGAACATGGCATCGACGATTATGTGTAAGTATAAAATAAGTGTTAAGTTTTATTTTGAATTTTACAGTGTGCAAAACTTTAAAGCGTTTTCCCCACATCACACGTTTTCAAAGTCGGTGTCCATCATGACTTCAAAACTACTGCACCGATCCTTTTGAAATTTTGAACA
>JADDOH010003377.1:0-28398 GCA_016648135.1 Agrypnia vestita | reverse complement strand
TGCACCTACGGATTTGGTTGAAATGAAAGCTTTTGTCGGCTTGTTGTTATTGATAGGAGCTGGACGAAGAAACCTCAAAGACTTCTGAGATAATTCATAAGGCCTTGATATTGAGTAAGTATACAGCACAATATCGAAAAGTAGATTTCGATTCTTGTTACGATGTGTACGCTTTGATAACGTTAGGGATAGAGCAGTTTGTAAAGAAACCGACCGTTTAGCACCGATTTGTCAAATGATTTAAATCATGCTTCGCAACTGCAAAGAATACTATATACGCCAAGCGAGTCCGAGACACTTGATGAACAGCTTGTAGCCTTCAAAGGTCGTTGTGGATTTATAATTTACATGCCAAACAAACCGGCTAAATTTGGAATAAAAATAATTATGGGCGTAGATATCATGTATCCGTTTGTGTGCAATTTCGAAATGTACGCAGGTCAGCAGCCAGAAGGTCCTTATCGTTTATCAAAGCAAGTTCCAAATATTATCTATAGAGTTTTGTATCCTCTATATGGCTTGGGATGTAATGTGACTATGGACAATTGGTTTACCAGTAAAAAAAAATTACAGTAGTTGGAACGCTGAAAAAGAATAAACCCGAGATACCCCAGAAATTCAAATCCAGTCAGAATAGAGAAATACGAGATTTCATTTTTGGTTTCCAACCTAATTTTACACTGGTCAGCTATGTACCAAAAATAAAAGTAGTTTTACTACTGTCTACCCTCCACAATGACGGTAAAGTGGACCCCGAAAGTGGAGAAGCTAAAAAGCCCGAAATAATCACCTATTACAATCATACGACGTATGGCGTTGATGTTTTCGACAAAATGTGTCGTCAATATGATGTGTAAATTTTTTGAATATGGTTGGTATAAACGGTCTAGTGATTTACCAATTGAACAATCCCCAAATCAAGACAATCCGCCGAAAATATTTGCAAGAGGTTGGGTTCGAGCTTGTGAAACCACATGAGATAAACCGTTAGTGTATGCTCATCAGATCATGAGGTTTAAATGAATTCTGTTTTAATAATATACATTTTTAATGTCGTAGCATATTTGTCGCGAGATGAAATCTAATATTATATATTTTCATTGCAATCTCCTTGTCGCGGCTATAACTGAGATAACCGTTGGACGTATCCTCGTCAAAAAGATGAATTTAGTAAATAAAGTAGCAAAAACGTTGCGAAGTTAAATTTCATATTATCATATTTCATTTAGTACGTAATAGTATTAATCATTTTCTTATACAATGTTAGTGATAGTGACAATAATATGCTGTAAGGCGTGAAGTAAAGGCTGAAGGCGCAGAAAAAAGAGCGGCGCGACTGACCTGAATTGACCCAGCTAGATAGGGGTCCCTACCGAAATTCAATTAAATACTGACGTTTAATAAGTTTAATATAAAATATCATTCTAGCGAATAATCTTCCATACAATTTCTTTTTATGAAATGTGTTTCTGTAAACCAATTACCTATATAATACTATATTGCTCTTGAATATTAACTCTAAAGATATTGATTATGAATACAATACTAGTTAACACATTTCTAACAACTCTGATTCGCTTCCCGCATTGGTGATAATAAAGCTGTCTTTGCATTTTCTACGTGTATATTAGGGTGTGTCACTTTGTATGGCGAAAAAAAAAAGTTTTTTATTTTAAAACTTAATACTTATCAAAAGTTGCATTGCATTTATAACTACACAAAAATGCAAAAAAAGTTCCAATTGTAGTATACTTTTGGCTGGTTCTAGAGAGCCAAATATTCTGAAAATGTTGGTTTTTAGTAATTTTTCAGAGGTATTAAAAGTGCTGTTTTCTTCTACATAATTTTTATCAGATTACTTAATTTCATTAATATATATATAGATAATATACTAAAACAAAAATTTACTGCAAATTTTAAAATGAATTATTTTTTTTTTATATTATAAAACATACAAAATTTTCCAAAAAGAGGATTTTTAAAGACAGCAAAAGCTATTTTTTAGAATTAAACATTGGCATAATTTTCATGGAATTCTGCTTGGCTGCAATAAAACCTTCTCTAACTGGTTATCCTATGACAGAACCTGCAGCTACAGTTGTCAATTTAAGGAATCCACACAATTCCCTGCCACACACAGTCAGTAGATTTCTTTCTACTGACTGTGTGTAGCAGGGACTTGGGAAAATCGAATATTCGGACATTTCGTCCGACGAAAACTGTCCTCAGCTCTTCACTTTATAAGTACATAGCTCAAAAGCGGTACTTCAGTCAGTATAAGTTTCTCATCCTGCCAGGAAATCATGTCGTAATAATGATCGCTCTCAAAATTGATTTATGGTATCACAAAAGATCTCGACAATGATTTTTGCGAGGCACGAGCTTTCAAAACTCTCGTATAGCCTATTCTGTTACAATTTTGTTGTCATTTGTCAACATTTGATGCCTCCCTGATATCATTCAGTGCAGCCGAAGCAATAGCAGCGCCTGCTCTGTGCGATACGCCATAACGATCACATACTTCAGCCAACTTTTCGAATTTTTTTGTACTTTCTCAATTTTCTCTTCTTTTAACTATGTTTCCAATGCCTATGCATCTGAAGGTTCTTTGGTCTTCAAGAAATAGGTGGTCTTTAATCGGAACAGTTTTATTTTTTCCACATTTACAAGAATAATAATTTATGCATTTGCACGCAGCAATGTCAAAAAGAATTGTTGATTTAGTTATAAAGTTTTCCATTTTATAGATAAAAAAATACGATTGACTTTTTGGTTCTTTGTTGAATTTTTTCGATAATAGCCTATACTGTTTGCAATATGATAATAGAAGCTGGCTCACAATGCTTGCATTTTTAAAAACTTCAAGAACGATTCGAGCCACTTGAGAAGTGATGACTTTTGCTTGTGGTTCTTAACTACTAGACTGTTTCATTTCATGACGCGCCCATTCATTATGTCGTTAAACATATCCATAAGTTGGTAACATAGTACTTTTGAATTTTTCGGGATATTTCTCAAAAATTACGTACGACCTCTGGTTTCTTTTGAACTTGACGGATTCGATGCCATTGTGATTCGTTTCACGAATGAATTAAACACTTAAAGTTATTACGTATAATATGTAGAAACTTTACGACGGTTCAAAACAAGTAAGCTAACAAATACAACCGTTCGGTATGGAGTCTGACCTAATGAGGCACGCATAACGGGAGCGCGACCCGAAACAAGCCGAAATTGCCCGAACGGGGGTAGGTATTTAAGCTAACGGATTATCAAAATGAACTTAAATATGGCGTTTTCCTTATGCTGGCTATATTATTATTAGAAAAAAATCATTTAATTACTAAGACAATTGGTAAATACAAAAAATATATCGTTCTGATTGGAACGTTATTTTGCAACATTATCTATATTTTAAGGCCTTTTAGCTAGCCAAAAGTACCAGTTTTAAGGAAAATTGTAAATACAGCATTTAATACCATATAAAAATGCAACTTTTGAGAACTATTAAACATGAAAAATCGAAAGTTGAAAAAAGTGACACACCCTAGTGTATATCCCAAATAACTGTAGCAATACTAAATCCTGTATGTCCGGGTCGACACATCATTATACCTCCAAAAAAATGCTATCTCTTACGCGGCAAGAACACCATTCACTGGCGTCCGACAATTATGACCCGTTTCCGACTCATAATGGGATTCGGCGCCGATACTCAATTCTAAAAATCCGCACTAAAAATAATAATTACAACCAAAACTCCATAAATATAATCTATAATGTTAACTTCAACGAGACGCATGATAATCACGACTCCGTATGAGTGATCGAATCCTTCGTGCGAGGTTTCAACCATTATTTAGTCTACGTGTGTCTACTAAGCCAGTTACGGAATTTCAGCCGGCACTTAATTGAATATTCGGACCTATACTGAAACAATGAACCTTTACTGGGAGGCGTATTTTATTGCATAGGATTTTAACAAAATCTGAATTAATCATATGGATCGCGATATATTCTAATCCTCTATGCCTACTGTTTAAGAAAGATACGTCGTTCAAATGCCACATGATCGTTTCTAGTGGATTGGACTCCCAAGATGCGTCTATGGTAACCCGAGATTCTACAAGCCGTGTTGGTCCATATGTACGATGAATAAGAGAATCCTAATCTAATAACCTAGTGCCCACGCGAATTCATCATAATCAATACGTCTAAAAAATTATGAAGCGCGGACGTTGGCGATCGCGTTCCGCGATGTATTCAAAATAGCTACACTTAGATTCGCTGTCATTTAAATGGGAAAAATATATATAATATCAGACAGAAATGAACAATGAAAGACACATTTATCAATTGCAATATTTCCCTGGTAACTTTTGATCACCATACACAAAGATGTTCACATATAATATCAACGGGAAAAAGAATACATATTAATAATTTCTAACTTCTTAAATGCAAAATGGAAGCGAAACTTCTCCAAATGGTTCAATTAGGAATCTCGGGGATCGTCAGTTTGGAAAGGATAATTAAAGCAGCCCGTGATTCTATATTTATTGAAGGTAGACTTCTTTCTTTTGTTATAAATAACCCCCGGGTATCTAATCCGGGGGAGACCATGGCCCCCGTCCGCCAAAGTCTCGATGACCTTCTTCCTGTTGACTAAGGTTTCTTGTTCCCTTTTGGAACTGACTGCATCCCGTGATACTTTCCCTCTCCGCGATGAGGATCATAAATCGCCTCTCTTGCGGCCACGGTGAGATGCACATTTTTCTGTTACACATATTCCATGAGAATGTTGAGTCTTTCTTTTAGACTTTGTTGCTGGCTCAGTACTTTTTTTGTACCATTTGCAGAAAGTATTGACAAATGGTCAAATGACAAATGGTCAAATAAAAGTGTCAGTAACATCCTATCCTAGACGTATATTATGAATTATGCTTTCTTATCCTGTCTATCACTTGACTGGTAAAATAAGAGAGTATTTACTGTCAAAGTTTCACAATATCCATACATGGAAATCCTCTTAGAGACGGCGAACATCACGACGTTGGGCTCTGTCATCTGGACAGGGTGAGTTCATAGCCAGTCGCATTGTGACTACTCCGGTCTACAATGTGGCAAACAAGGGTGATCTCGCTTTTAAGAGCATCTCACAGTGGCTTGCGCCAGATTCCAAGCCCATTTGCCAGCATAGCTAACTACGACCTCACCCATTCCGATAAAACAAACCAGAGATCCCTAGTTAGATCTCCCCCACTCTGTCCATACTACCTCACTGGATTTCTGTATAAACCTTTTGTACCGCGAATGTTATAAACAAGCTAAGAAGATAAAATGACTAGTGGATTTCAGGTGATTATGTGATGCTGAATACGACAAAAATTTTAATGCGAAGATTTTCTTTTAAATGCTTTCTACAGAGTCTTATGAATTCCGTGGTTAGTAAAAATAAACTACATAAATCCCAATATCAAGCACGATTACTTAACTGAGAAAATACAAGATACCCCTTTTAAATGGAACGTGCCGCGATATTCCTTCCGACTATCTTTCAAAGAAAGCCCTTCGCGACATGTAACGTCTCAGCACCGTCGTTGGATTTTCCGCAAATGCAATTTACAAAACCAAATCACCGTCACAAAAAATATACCCTTGATAACAGAACAAATAGATGATATAAATAAATTAAAAGTCTCATCTTTCAATGTCTTGTGAGTTTCGTGTATCCCTTCCTTAACATGGATCCCTCTCGCTTGTTCCTTCTAGTATTCGATTTTTTGCCTCGTTACTGATTTCTCTTAAGTCCGACCGCGTTAAAATGATAGATGAAGGTCGCTAAAGAAACCAGCAGTACCTTCGGTGGATCTGCAATCTCAAAAACTAAGTCTTTTATCGAGATCTCGTCTACCTTTATACCTCGATCTCGCTCCCTCGGTACCACCTTCTGTCAGGCCATCGACCCACGTGTTGTTTTTCACAAGTGCATTCAACCGGAACATTATCAAAATCTTCTGATTGGTCCTTTTCGTTCGGGCTCCGTCGTCGATTTCTCAACTACGTCATTGGTTTGAAGCACCAGCACCAATTCCTGTAAATTTTCGACCTACCCACTAGTTTCTCAGACAAAATTTATAAAATATTTTATAATTGTCGCCTCATACGTCTTGGTTCCATATGTGTAGTATTGTTTACATTCTTCGATTAGAATTAGAAAAGTACCTACCTTCGGAATAATAGTTACAAACCCTGACAAATATTGAATACTCCGTAGAGCATGATACGCACTCGTGGTCATTTTCCACTTTTCAGAGGGCAGATCCCCGGCTACGATCGCCGCTCTGACGTGCTATCAAATAAATTTTCTGAGCGATGATCACTAAGGGTGGTGGTGGGAAAATTTAAATGAAAACATTCAAGTTTGAATTTTGCATGTATTTAAATCTTTGGAAAATTATCATAATCTTAAAACCTATCCTTATTATCTAACCTTATATCTAACCTGTCTAACGTCGTGAACCTGGCGACGTCTTGGTCGCGGCGTCGCGGTGGCGCGGGCGTCGGCATGACGGCGCGGCGCCGAACGCGACTTCCCTCGCGCGTCTGCTCCAGCGACGCCGAAGGTGACGCATGGCGTGATGCCCATCTCACGCTGGTCTCCTTCTGCGCTGGCGGCGGGCTGGTTATCGCCCTGATAACTAGCTGACCATCTCTAATGGTCGTCGGCTCCGCCCTTGTCCTCTTCTTCCTCGTCCGTAACAGCGGCCACGTCAGGCTACATCAATCCACCTGACGCCGTTGTTGGTGGACTCAGACGTCCTCCTCAGCCTGCTTGACTGTCGCCTTGACAGTCAAGACTACGTCAGACCACCCGACTCTCCAGGGGGTCTTCTTCCTCCGCTGGGGCTTCACGGCGTGGTCCTCTCGACTGTCGCTCTGACTAGCTGAGATCTCTTTGCTCATCCTTTCGGCACTCCTTCCGCGGTTCACTTAATTGATGGTCGGCCGACAGCCATCTCTCACTGCCGGCCGACGCTGTATTTCATATCACAACCCCACTCCAACTAGCTACTGTCTCACTGCTGTCCGTGCTAACTACTAACTCCCAACTAGTTCCAAGTCCCAACTGCCTGTGGGAGTGGCCACGCAGGGTTTTTATACATTTCAACGTGTTGGCCACTTCCCTTCGGTTCAACCCTTAATTTTTATTGGTTAGGCCTAGTTTTCGGGCACGCCTCTAAATATTATTTTACTTAATTATCTTAACTAACAAGAAATAAAAATCTTAAAATCAATACCACTTATAAATAATTTTTACATAAAATTAATTACATTAAAAATTATTTTATTATTATATAACATAAAATTATTATTAAATACCTAACATACAATTACCTATACACTATGTAATTAACTATACAATTACCTAAATCTATACGATAAAATACAACTTAGCATACTTTATTTTTAAACTTATTGTCGGTGTTCACCCGAACTATGACATAATCACTACCAAAAATACATTACTACAACTAGATTAAATACAATTGATTGATAATTTTATAATTATGTACATTTAAAATTAATAAATTAATCCTAATCATTGTTAATTTGATCTAACTATATCTACCTATAATTATATATTACAATACCGCAATCCAGCTAACTTTATCCTCTGCTGCTCTTATATATATATATCTTGTTATTAATAATTAGTCTAATCAAACAATAGATGGAATGCGCGTCTAGGTACATTTAGCTTTTAGACCACCCCGGCGAACGGCGAACGGCATCGACGGAAGCGAAGCTGTCACCCAAAGAAATCTATGGGATTTTTCTACAATGCATGTTAACCATATTAAATGTCAATTTTAGAAACTAATAGCTTCCTTAGCACGGATTCGGAGAAAATTTGGTAAAAATCATGTACCCCGTCTCCTTAGAAATTAATGGCCCTGTAGCACATGTGCAGCCAGGACGATGAGGGTGTTCTTACGACAAAATTTAAAAACATTAAATCGTTCGCAGAATTACCCTTGGCTTCGAAATCTTACAAAAAAAACGACCACCCCGAAGAAAGAGAACGAATTTGACGCGTTTTCCACAATAAAAATTTATATGAATACTTCAAGCAATTTATTATCAAAGTTTTTAAACAATCTCAAATAAAGAGAAAATATTTTCTCAGATGCTTTGAATTTTCCTATCGAACATTTTAATTTAAGCTTTTTCAATTTTATCCAATATGCGTCCACTATGACCATAACACACTTATTAGACGACGTATTACCCAATAAAATATACCCAGAGCTATTAAATTGAAAGCCAGGCTTCTTCTGGGGCTGCCCGAAAACCCGCAAGCACAAAATTTGCCAATACGCAGTGGAAAAGAACGGTGTGACTTCTGCAGTAGAGCGAGAGATCGATGCACTCGCAAACAATGTGGCAAGTGTAATAGGCGCGTTTTCCGGATCACCAAATCATGATTTGCCCCAGTTGTCTCAAAAACGCAATTGAATAAAAACAACCCATTCATAAACTTTGTAATAAGATGATTCATTTACCAAATTAATATGTGAGAAAGAATTAAAGACAAGTTGATCTCAATAAGTTCAAAATATGTTAATTTTCATTGAATTTTATCTTTAGTTTATAATTCAAATAACTTAAGAAATTGTTGACTTTTATAAAAGTATTTAGTACGTAAGAAATATAGTTGATTTGTCACATTATACCTTATTTAATTTTATCAAATAAGAGTGGTAACAAAAAAACCTATACCATAATGGGTGGGACATGTGACCGGCTCGAGGCCTTTAGGAATATTTGATGCGCGAGCCCTCTAATATTACTATTAATAGGAATAGGCCAATTATTCGAGGTCTAGGCATTAAAAATGAGGCACTATCAAAAGGCTGGAGCCATTAGACAGCCGAGACTATCTGACTCACGTGTCAGGTGGGGCGAATATCAAATATATTCTGCGAAAAAACAGTACGAATATCAACATGGGCAAATATTTAGGGTCCTCTGTATATGGCCGATGAACATAGAGGTTTATGACAACAACCTCACAAACTCTATCAATCGTCCGTTTTATGAGCAGAGGGCGAATATAATATTTTCAGTTAGATTTTTTCAGTATGTGTTTAAAGTTGATTCATGTATTTCTTTATTTAATTATCGTATCCATTTTGTGCTGTTGTACATAAAATTACTATCATCATTAAATGAAATGATTTTCAAATATATTTTTACTTAAATAATAAACAGGTGAACAGAGCTAGGCCAAAATATTTAACATGTAAATTATTCGTCAAAATATTGTAACATCAATAATATAACTAGTAGCCTTTTGGTGAAATGGCTTTGACTCTCGCCTAGCAGTATATCACTTTTTCATAGCGCAAGCCTTTAGCTTAATTTGAAAATCGTAAAACTATTTATACAACACGTTCCGTGTTCGCATTTCAATTAAATAATAATAATTATCAAAAAAACTCCTCATATAAATATTAACGACGATAAGCGACTTCAGTGTTTACATTTTTTGAAATATTTCTGACTAACCTTCTATAAAACTTTGGACTATCATTAAAGATGAAGAATCATATCGAATAGTTGAAGTAATGCGCTTTAATATAAGTTAAATTGAATAAAATTATTAAAATTGAAAAAAATCTTATTTGGATTGGAAGGTTTTAATAATTTCATTTGATTCAAATTAATGTGAACGAATTTTCAATATTCGTAAAAAAAATTGTGATAGTCTTATAGAAGACAAGTCAGAAATATTGAGAAAAAAAATGATATCACCTCTCATTATAATTAGTGATATTACAACATTTGACCACATTATCGACACAATTTAGACAGGAATTTACCTGTTAGGTATGTTTCACTAACCGCGTTACATCCTTATACTATAACCTATTTGCATCCTATATACGCAGGCTATAAGTATCTTACCCAGCCAGGGTCAGAAGAGACCAATTAATTACACTACCTTACCTTACCTACTTACTTATTATCTTATTATTACAGGTGGATTCCTGCCTTGATAATGAGTCTGGATTGTTCAAGCAATTATCATTAGTAACTTATATACATCAGTATCTTATATTGATTATAAAAAAATCATTCGCTTAAATACAAATCGAATAAAATGATGAAAAGCTTTCAAACATTGAAAAATTAATTTTATACAAGGTTTCGTCATTTCATTTGAGTTGTTTTGAAGTGAATGAATTTTTCATATTCGATATAAGTTACTGTAATTATAGTTCGACTCCTTGCAAAAAATAAGTCAGAAATATTGAAAAGAAGAGCAAATTTTGATATTTCATATTTCGATAACTATTGATACTAATACATTTTTGCTTGAACATTTTCCACTCATTATCAAGGTAGGAATCCACCTGTAAAGCTATTAGACATATATGTATATGTGTTATTACGGAAAATTTAATTTCCTCTCATTTTCATGACGTTAGCTACCGAGTGTAGTTTTCAATTGGATGGCCAATTTCAAAAAACCCCCAAGTCCGCTTTATTCGGTTTTGATTTTTCAAAAATTTGACTGTTGTATTCGTAATTTTGTAGTCTACCAAAGTAATCTTGTTGTATTATCTTTAAAAATTAACCCTAGGCCATTTAAAATTCAGAAAAATATATGGTTTATTGAATTGATGACAAAAACTGAGAATTCTGCTACTAAAATAGAGTCAAAATTCAATTATATGTATAACGTATATGGGGTATAAAAGCAAAGGCAACAATATCCAAAAAAAATGTTTTGAATGCAGTCACCGCGTATAACTAATAAAATGTACTGAATTATAAATTTTATGTAGCTGTTTCTTCCAAAATCATGTTTCTTATTAATTTATAGGCTATGTTTCTTATGAAATCTCGAATTCAGTATATAATAAATGAGTAATCCTCGATGACTCTGATAAGACGGGAATCAACCTCGCGACGCTACGCGTCTTCGCCTATCAATAAAATGCGTTGTCAAGGTAGGGAGCGGAAAGTTAAAACAACACCACGTATAATTCAATATTTACTACATTTATTTACAAAAATCACAATTCTCAATTAATACATATCAACTAGAAGACTTAGCACTAACTTAATAATAACCCCTAGCCTACACGCAAGCAGTCTGAAATTCAAAAAAGTTTAGCGTGTCCTATCACATATCACTACAAAAAAACATCGTTCGCAAAGCACACGTTGTATTCGCTATCCGGTGGCGCGGGTGGCAAGCCGCACGGCCGCAACAACCGCTCATGGGGCATCAAGCCGCTCGCTCCCGCGCGTCCGCCGCTGGATCCGCGGGCGCGCTGTCCCGACGATCCTCGTCGCTGGGCCCGTGGGTGATTGAAGGCGTCTCGCCCTCTGAAATCCCTCGAGGAGAACCGGCCACCGCCGAGGCGCGGTGGCCATGGCTTCTTACAGCTTCTCCTTCGCTGGCAGTGGCGTCACGACAAGCGCAGGAAAAATGGCGGCCACTCAGCCAGGTGGCGCCTAGAGCCAAGACGCGTTCTCGCCGGGAGATCGAAACGAACAGTTTCGGGCGGCTCCTTACACCCGATGTATATTCTCCCTGCACGGGGAGCCGAAAGTGCAGGAATATTTCCTTTTTGATTTTTAACTGCTTGCGTGATTATCTAAAACTTAGCCACAAAAAATAATATTAACAACAAAATCTTATTCCAAAATTACAATATTGTATAGCTTAATCTACTGCCTAAAATCTAATTATCAGATGAGGCGCCAAAATCAGGAATGCGGCGTGTAGCCACATCTGTTTAAGTCGCCCCAAAAAAAAGGTCGAGCGTCCACACATGTGTGTCCGAAAACTTAGGAACGGAATAAATTTCGAGAAAAAAACGCGAAATCGGACCGGCATGAATAATCGAGATTATGTCAACTCCGTTCAACTTTTTTTTTGGATAATGATATCTTTGCTTTTATACCCCACATATCATTTATTTGTTTTATTTTCAATTTATTCTTTCTTTATTTTAACTCATAAATTTGAATTAACTCTCCAATTTTAATATTTAAAAGAAAGAAGAAATCTCAACGTTTAAGAAAGTAGGTACCTACCTTAAATATTCAAATATTAAGTTAAAGCCAATATTTCTGATACAATTATAGAAAATAACTCTATTTTAAAGAAATTAAAGAAAGACACTGCGTGTAAATGACACAGAAACTGATAGCGATTTATAAAAATATATAGCAAATTTATTATAAATAAATTCTTGTAACAGAATGTCTAGAAATCGTTGCATTTTAAGAAATAGAAACAGATTTTATAGATAAAAATATCTTTGTATTTTAAAAGAGTTCTCAAGTTTCCATGGTCATTAAGAGTTTTCTAGGTTAAATTTTCTGGAATGTACACAAGGCAGAATATCCTACAAAATTCTTACCAGAAGCCTTTATATAGTATTGCAGGAGCATAGTGAAATATTGAAATGAGAATATGACTGATGTTGCAGAAATATGGACTCAATGAGTGTTTGAAATAGGCCATCCAATTGTGTCCGTTTCAAACCAGTTTTCATACAGGGTAGGAGTACCAATAGTTGACATGTACCCATTTATATAAGTGGAATTTAAAAAAGGAATTATAACTTTCCAGACAGTTTAGGCAATTCTAAATAACCAAGAAAACTGTGTTTATTAAAAGTCTGGCAGCATTGAATTAAAACGTTCAGTTTCTCACTTTTCATGTGTTAGAGAAGGTGGGTTTTGGTTGAAATCATTAAGCATCATGGCAATGAGAGCAAAATTTACAATTTTTTCTTACACCTTCTTCTGCGTTTATAACATTTTTGTATGGAAAGATATAATATTAATATTTATTTAACAGGTTCAATTTATTTTAAATACGAATATTATCCTTAAATAATACAAAGAAAACCTACCTGTATGGACTCGTGAGATTTCTTTTTTTTCAATAATTTTACAAAGTAATCGAATATTTTAATTATTATTGCAATTGCAACAATTGCAAATCAAATCATAATTTGTCAACTTTTGTTTTAAAAAAACTACTTCTTTCTTTTTCCTCAGCCTTCACCTCTTGTGATGAATCACCTGTTTCTATAGATTTTTTTTTTATTATTTTTATTTTTAATTCTAAGATGATTTAAATGCTACGCGGGAAAAATTGAGCTAAACCCACCTGGCGGAGTATTGGAGCTACAAAAAATTTGGGAATGATGAAACGCTAGTATTGGGAGGGAGCTAGTAGCGATTGATCGGATATAGGCTACGGGCAGCCACTATTTAATTCTTATAAATCATATTAATCTTGTGGTGGAGGCTAGAATTATAGGTAAAGCCGTGTTTGGTACAAATGGTTGACGATCGATGCGGTCCGAGCGGTCCACATGTGATCCCCATAAAAATATACTGAACACGGTTTTCAGAGATTTGGGTCGCGGTTATTGCGTTTTGGACTATTAAAAAACCGATTAACGTCTACTCCAAGGTGACGATGATATTGACATTTCCACGAGGTTTCTGAATTATGGGGTTTTTTACTGGATTTTTGAAACCGTTTAAGAGCTGTTAATCGTGATCTCAAGTGGATTCCCGTGCAACAGAGATGCGGAATATAAACAAAAGTAAGGAAGGCAGGTCCTAATTAGGGGATCGCGAGAGGAAAGCGCCCCATCAATAATCTAATTATTGGCCGCGAAGCACAGATTAAACGTATACGATGTACCAGAGGGGTGATCTTAACTGAGCGAATAATGATTCATTTTCGTTTCGCGGGAGTCGGATAACGTAGGCAGATAGGAAAGTTAACTATAATTCTATTATATTTATCTGTAGGCTAACGCTCTTCAGGCTTTTACAACAGATAGGTAATTGCGCAATGACGGTATATATAGTTAGGAAAGAGATAACGATAACGTGTAAGCATATTAATGGCACGACAAGAAAAGAAAATACTCAAATATAGATACAATATATTAACTATGTAATCACTACAAACCTGTCCGACACTAGCGTAGTCTCATCAGGACGGATAACGTGTATACGATTGGCTATTCTAGCTCAGACTTCACCGGGTTTGGTAGTAATAACCCACAAAACATAATTGGAACAAGTGTATCCAGATAAGAATATTGTAAATAAAATAATATGAATTTGCGGCCCATAAACACATATATATAGGAGTAAATGCAAGTAAAAGCAAATATATAAGTGCCAAAAACATAGGAGAACATAGTGTGATATAAATTCAAAGACGGGAGGAACAATAATGTGAAGTGGAACGGATATAGCAAGAGCATGTAATAATGATATACGTACAAATACAGACAACTGCTTGAGACCGATTCGACAGATACTAGCAATCTTTCAACACACCTCTAAGAACATGGTGAGTAGTATATAGTTATCAGCGGAGGCGTCCAGTACCTTGGCAATAAATAAGCACTGAACTGATCCGACGCCTTGCCTGCGGCACTGGAGGTTTATTTATTTTATTTATTTTCATTTATTGGTTTTCTTACAGCCATATAATTAATCAATCTAAAAAAAAAACAATAATTGATGTACAGAGGTTTGGGCCAATTACAAGAAAACACATATATACAATCGATAAAAGAAATAAGAAAAAACATGTCCAATATTGGGGTTGTGTGAGTGTGTGTATTTGTGTGTTTATTTATTTATTTTGTTTTGGGAAAATTTACAGCAAAACAATCTAAAAAAAATTTCCACTGAATTTAAAAATTTACTTTAACTTACATTAATAGTTTATTGTATTATAGCGAATAGTACTCTTCCAGTATTATATTGTTCGAGAATATTCACTGTTTATGTAACATAGTTATTTTGTGAATCAATCTTACTGCCAATAAAAATAATAATAAATGGTTACAAATTTATATATAGACGACATGGCTACGTGAGCCCTGGGTACAACCGGAGAACTTCAATGTTTAAATTCCGCAACGGAGGGACCTAATACCTCCCTGTGCGCGGGGTGCCGTGGGCATAAGACAGGATTCATTGGGTGATCCACGAGAAAAGATCGCCCAAAATTAATTTAAAATTAGGTGTAGTACCTTTGGATGATTGTTATATCTAGGTATGCAGTGTGTACATGGTGAGTATAGGGAAATTGATCCCATGATATAGCGGCCAAGAAACGTTAAATTTCCGATAAGGACGGGTGAAAATACGAGGGAACGGGTCATAATAATGGTAGATAGTGAAGAAACATGAACTATGATTAGGGGAGTACCCGATAGATTGTGGTTACGGTTGATCAAACGACAATATGGACTGAACTTAGAAATTAAATATAAAAAAATAATTATCGCGCTTGCGAAGCGAATTTAAATCGTCCGAAGCCACCGAGTCCGCCCCAAAACAGGCACAGGGACAGGGACAGGGACAGAAACAGAAAGGTGGAGTCAATGACGGCTGTAAGTGGTGTCAGGGTTGTGGATCGCCAAAATAGACCTTAGTAGGCGGCATTCTGATATCAGGGATGGCATAGATTAGTGAAACCAAAGAGGCTGGATATGGGCCCTTTTCCCGCAAGGGGGGTTTTAAAAGGTCAAGACAGTGCAGTTTTTGGGCAGTCGGTGTGGACATCTACGGGGGTGCGAAATCCGCGTCGGTTGTTTTTTTGAGTGATAGTTACCGTGAGTGATAGTTACCGTCGACTTAGAGTGTCACAGTGTTTGAAAATTATAGTTTAGCCTCAAGTGAAAGTGGTGCACGGGTAATTATACTCTTCGACATTGTTGATTGCTCACGATAAAAGAAAAGGGGGGTACGGGTTTGATTTTATTTTATAAAGGGTAATTAATTTGGCATATTAGAACTTCGGAAATTTCTGCGCTTTATTAAGTTGATTAGTCCGGCATATATAGAACTGATATTTGCAGATCTCCGGAAACTAGCTGTGCGTTATAAAGATACCTACTTTATGCTAAACACGCGGGAAATTGTTAATAAGTCTTATAAAAATACCTATCTTATGCTAAATACGCGAGGTCCTGTTAAAAGGGTTTTAATTCAGAGTACGGGTTTGATTTTATTTTATAAAGGTAATTAATTTGGCATATCAGAACTTCGGAAATCACTACGTTCTATAAAGTTAATTATTTCTATCGTCTTACTAGGTTCACAGAATAATACTCGCAGAATTTCAGGAACCGCTAGGGTTCAAATTTAGTTAATTTTTCGTTTTACTAAGTATACAGGAATAGTATTGGCGGATCTCCGGAAACTAGCTGTGCGTTATAAAGATACCTATTTTATGCTAAACACGCGGGAAGTTGTTAAAAGATAAAGGAGTTGTTACTAACAGATTCGATTTTAAATAAGTCTTATAAAAATACCCATCTTTTGCTAAGTACGCGAGGTCTCATTTTAATTTTTACATTTGTAAGGCATATAATATTTCGTTATATGAAATGTTTCGATTAGACCAGATTTATTTTTAGTTATTGGAGAAATATTTAGTTTATTTTAATAATCTTTTGTTTATGTTTAATAGTAAGAGTCCGTTAAAATTATAGCGAATAAATTCCGGGATTAAAATACGTCTTGTGAAAAATATATAGCTGTCCTAGCGGGGTTTCAGATTTAGCCTATAATAATCTAGGTTTTCATTTCGTTTAAAATTATATAGAGTAATTCCGTGGAGATCGGGGTTTATTTACAATTTCACAGATGTATAAATTCCATTATTCTAGAAAATTATATAAAATAATCTCGTGAGAATCGGGGCTTATTTACGATTTTACAGATGTATAAATTCCATTATTCTAAAAAAATTATATAAAATAATCTCGTGAGGAACGGGGTTTATTTACGGTTTTACAGATGTACAAGTTTCACTATTTTATAAAGTATATAAAATTGCTTTCGTTCGGCCCGGGTTATCTTATATTATATAGGAAAACATAGATCTCGCCCTATCAAAACATATAAAACGTTTCATGAGGCCGGGATTGTTTTGCGCGTTGGGGAAAGTGTATGAGATAAAAATAAGTTTAATTTGGTTCGGGTTATTTTATATTTTATGAAAGATATTTGCCTCGCGGACTTAAACTATGAAGAAAAAATGTTTCAATTAGTTCTGGTTATACTTTAGGAGTGATGTAAACTTCGCGGTTGTAATCCCATATAAAAATCACATTAGTATAATTCGGGTTACTTTGTATTGTACGAAAACGTAAATCTCGCGTATAAAAACGCGTATAAAAAAAACGTATATCATGTATTCAAACATATAAAAACTTCTAGTACATTGTTTCGATACACCGGGGTTGTATTATACCTATAAAGATGTAGGGCCTCGTTATATTGAAAATATATAAAAACCGCCTGGGGCCGGGTCTTCTTATTTATAAACTATATAAGATTTCGTTGCATTTAGTTATACAAAATGCTTTCGTTCGAGAATTCGCGTTTCATTTAATAAATATGAAACATATAGATTTCGGTTAGAACTATTTTAAAATGTTTCGTTTAGAATTCGCGTCTTGTATTATAAATGTGAAACTTATAAAATTCGTTTTGAGCTAAAACATATGAACATAGAAACACTACAGTTCTGAACGCTATTCTGTTTACTATGCCTAGGACATTCTAGCGGTGTATTAGACTTGATGGTAAAATTTAAACTCTTACTCTGTTTAAAATATACGTAGTGTCTCCGCCTAGATTGGCTTCACGATATACTTTATTAAATTTGTAAGTTCCGCTGTCCTAAAATTATATAAAATTACCTTCGTTTAGATCGGGTTATATCATATTCCTCGCGGAACGCGTAAACCTCGTTGTCCTGAAACTAAATAAGGATATTTCACCTAGACCGGGTTCATTTTACATTTTAGGAAGAATATAAATCCCGCGTCTTTCACTACATAAAATGGTTTCGGTAAGATTGGGGTTGTTTATACTCGGTGACCCGGGTAAGTACGGATGCGTAAGACGGAAATAAGGACTATGTTACAGTATTATTAAGATATATGAATACTTACAATTGTCGAGCTAGAGTCTAATTCCGGTATCTCGAGGAATATAAATTTAAAGAAAAGAAAATAATGTCTAGTTTCGGTTTGATTAAAGTATATACACCGTATAGTTGCAGAGGCTGGATACTAAGCCCAGCTACGGAAACTTATAAACGCGTAATGGCAGGATCAAAGGTTAGGTCGCGAACTATAGTTAATTAGGGGCCTGTGAATCGTATGCGCGTGCAAGTGTCCGCTATCCTTAGGTATAAAGTGAGGTACATGAAGTGAAACTACGATGCACTGGAATGGATAAATCGGCGATCAGATGGGTAAGTCATGTCATCCTCTTTCCGCTTTGAGATTATAACGATATATAAAGGGGGCGCACGATTGAGAAGAATGGTCTCGGGTTCGACACCCCAGACAGAGACGGAAGGAGCGCCGACAGTGAAAGCTAACCCCTGTACCGTAAAATTTGAATATATTTCTATCCACAGGTGTTTGCATGTCGAATCCGTACTGACCATAATAGGGGCGAATTGATTTGCCAAATTAACCCCTCTCCGCATGTGTGTGAACTTCCAGGGATCGGGCGGCTCGTGTGCTTGACGCCGAACTTATTTATTTACTTCTATTTATTTATTCAATTGATTGAACGCCGCGTTCCGATTACACACTACTCGTTATGTTACGTCGTCGCCACCGATCGCCGCGTTCCAGTTATATATCGTCAGGGGGCGTTACGATAGTATCATCATCATCATCACCACTAGCGGTGGCTCAGCTATATATAGTCAGGAGGCGTTTCGATAGCATCATCAACATCATCATCATTAGCAGTGTCCCAGTTATATATCGTCAGGAGATGTTCCCATAGTAGCATCATCATCATCATCATTAGCAGTGTCCCAGTCATATATAGTCAGGAGGCGTTTCGATAGTATCATCATCATCATCATCATTAGCGGTGTTCCAGTTATATATCGCCAGGAGACGTTCCCATAGTACCATCATCATCATCATCATTAGCAGTGTCCCAGTGATATATAGTCAGGAGGCGTTTCGATAGTATCATCATCATCATTAGCGGTGTTTCAGTTATATATCGTCAGGAGACGCTTCAACAGTATCATCATCATCATCATCATTAGCGGTGTCCCAACTATGTATCGTCAGGAGGCGTTTCGGTAGTATCATCATCATCACTAGCGGTGGTTCAGCTATATATCGTTAGGAGGCGTTTCGATAGTATCATCAACATCATCATCATTAGCAGTGTCCCAGTTATACATCGTCAGGAGACGTTTCAATAGTATCATCATCATCATCATCATTAGCGGTGTCCCAGTTATATATCGTTAGGAGATGTGTAGATAGTATCGTCATCATCATCATCATTAGCAGTGTCCCAGTTATACATCGTCAGGAGACGTTTCAATAGTATCATCATTATCATCATCATTAGCAGTGTCCCAGTTATATATCGTCAGGAGGCGTTTCAATAGTATCATCATCATCATCATCATTAGCAGTGTCCCAGTTATATATAGTCAGGAGGCGTTTCGATAGTATCATCATCATCATCATTAGCGGTGTTTCAGCTATATATCGTCAGGAGACGTTACGATAGTATCATCATCATCATCATCATCACTAGCGGCGGTTCAGCTATACATCATCAGGTGACGTTTCGATAGTGACAACATCATCTTCATCAGTGATGGCAGGGTTCCAGTTACACATCAGTCGGAGAAAATTAGGCAGATCCCATCATCATCGATGGCAGGATTCTAGCTGTACACCATTTGGAGAAAATACACCGACATCCCTGGCCAGGGGCTAGGCATATCCCTACTGTCCAGATCCACCTTTCCATCTACTAATACGAGGGGTCATGGCCTCGTGAAACCACATGGCAACCAACCATTACAAGTATTTATTTATGTATTGTATATGTAAGTATATGTATGTATATTATATTTTATTAGTATGTATCTATTCGTACGTAGTGTATGAGGGGGCTCTTCACGGGTGGCACAACACCCGTGCGGATGTCTTCCCTCGTATGGAATGGATTGAACGTATTGATGCATATCAGATTATAATAAGTACTACCTGGGAGGGTGGTTGCAGTCACTGTAGTGTCGCGAATGGCCAATGGGCTGCAGTTGCTCACAGGCGAGGGTTGGGGAGCCTAGGAAACTCCCCTTCCCCACTCGCATATTTTTGGCTTGACAGGTGGCCCGGGACCATCTTTACAGTAGCTTCCGTATATATACCGTAGTTTAACTTAGTTTAACCTGGAGGAGTTGGAATTCGGGGGGCAAACTGGCTCTGAGCCCGGACGCCAGACACTGACGCGAGGGATGGTGCGGTACTTTGCACAGAAGAGGCCCAACACGAAAAGGCGCATCCAGGCTCAGGTCAACGTATCCGGAACTCGTGTCGGGAGAAGGAGGATGGGATCAGTCACCGATGAGCCTTTGGGTATGGAGGGGCCGAATTTAAAGCAAACACGTTTTCCGCGTACACATACATTTACACATACCTTCTACAACCCCCTTATCCATTAGAACCCAACGTACCACTAGAATGAGACATAGGGCCAGATACAGGTGACGGAACTTAGGCCGGCTAGTAAATAAACGTAACAATGTAATTGATGTAAAAATAATGCAGAGTAAATATAAAAGATCGTATGGAATAAGCACAGCGAGATAACGGCGGAAGATAAAATTATTAATCAGCGAGGGCGTCGAAGACGGAATCATCCATAGGAGCGGCTACGAAGGACTCGAGGGCTTTCAGGGGATCTATGTACTCTATATGTGCATGCGCATGTGATAACGGCACGTTACTAACCTTTCCAGTGGATGGCGGTCGATCCCATACAGGTAAGACAATGGGGGATCGAGCGGAGAGGGCGTGGGAGCAGAGGATCGCGCACTCTGGAAGCGCAGCTACATCAGATGCAGTGGTTTCAGTCCGTAGGAATGATAGGTAAATAATATAGGGCCACGGAACATAGTATGTTTAGCAATTGCACCGTAGGGCTTAATTGACGTGCTAGGTAGTTTTGTTTGCGTTTTTCATGAACATTCACGAACTTCATACCCCAGTATTTAATTTAAGTAAAGCTTGCGTTAGGGTTACCACCAAACCAATTCATCCCCTATAGTTCGAAACAAAAAAATACACAACGTGAACTGGGGAGGTCTTGGATAAAGCGAGGGTGTTTGGAAATACTACGTTAAAAACCGTAGAGCCTTCACCCGACGTAGATAGATAGCTTGTTTGCCTCTAACAAGGCGTAAACTCAGTTAAGAGTAGGATCGAGCTGAAAGGCGTAGAAGACGATCCATCACACTCCCCACTGCTGGATATAGGCCTCCTTACTCTTCCATCCTTCCTTGTTTTAAAAAACACTGTTTTTAATTTATTAATATTGTATCTTTCATCTCTTCTTTATTTTAAAATTAATAGAAAAAAAATTAAAAACTTATTTTAAATTACTGTTTTCATCTTTTAAATCAAGGCAGTACGTATTGTGTCCTTAATACTTTGCGTCTTTAGGAATATTGACCAAGATTTGTAAACAAATAGTATCAATAATTCGTTGATATTTCTTAAAAAGTCTAAGATTTGTACACCTACCCACGTAGCATGTATTTAATTTTTAATTATACGGAATCTCTTGATAATATTTTAGATTCCCAGCATTTGACAAAGATACATTCTAGCGTGCTGTTATTTCGAGCGATGAAATATGGCCGTAGTTCTTTATTTTTTTATGTTATTATTTTTTGTGATTTGTAAGTTATACAAGTGCACCGAGGAAACTTACAATGTACTACTCAATTAATAGATCACAGACTGTTCCTTGGGATGGCACCGAATCGTCCACTGCAAACTCCTCGACGTTAGAAAACTATCATTACTACTATGAAGATGAAGAGAAGGATCCTAACAGAGTGAATAAGTTCATTGTACTTGGATTTTTCATGGATATATCAGGGACGCTGGGAATATTCACGAATATTCTTTTAATGATCATTTTCTCAAGACCGCACATGAGAAATAGCGCCACCTGCTTACTGTTTGCTCTGGCATTGTCCGACACAGTCCTAGATGTTACAGTTTTGACTGTACTATACTGTTTTAAGTACTTTATTATATATCTTTCTCTTTTAGTTCCGTACCTCCACACATTCACCAATGCCGCTTACACATCGTCTCTGTACTTGACTGCGGCCATCACAGTGGAGCGGTATATTGCGGTGCACCATCCTCTGCGCGTCAAGGCCATCTGTACGCGGAAAAGAACAAAAATAACTAGCTTCATGATCGCAATCTCTTCAATACTTTTCAACTTGCCAAAATTTTGGGAAGCACAATTTACAGAATCGCCGAACACTGTAAACAATGTCAGTACAACTATTTATTATTTATTTTATGTTGTGTTAAAAATATCGAGAAGTTTTATTTAAACGGTTTTGTAAAAGTTTTATTCCTACTCCAAAAAGTGATGACGATTAAAAACCTGGACCAAATTTTAATGACAAAGTATGTCAAAATTCTTAAGTGCTTTTTTCAACAACAAATCATATTTCAAATATATGCTGTGCAGCAAATAGGACTCAGGCTCATCTAAGAATCGACACAATGACTTGAATCATTCAAGACGTGGGTTTACAGAAGAATACTCAAAATAAGCTGGATGGACAGAGTTAAGAATATGTTACGAAGATATTATGGTTCGCGTTCATGCAGCTCTCAGCCCTTCAAGAATTCTTCGAGGAAACCTTACCAAGCCTCAGATCCTGTCGCCCAAGAATGAGATGAGAGATTTTTCATTTGAGAAAGTTTTTTCAACGGACCACAAACCTTACTGAAGAAAATAGTGCAAAATAATGATTAAAAACAATTTACAAAATAGTATCATAATATGCATTAATGTTTGAACATGGTTTTCACGAATTTATTTTAATCGTATTGTTTATAACATTTAAAATTACATACATATATATAAATTACATTTTAATTATGTCATTTATATATATGTATGTACTAAGTTATTTATCATACTAAGTTATTTAAATTTAAATGGAAAGTATTGTTGATAGTAATATAAAAGACAAATATAAATAGCTCTAATAATAATCTATAATATATATCTTGATAGGTGTTATACATATAGGGTCTTAAACCATGGAAATTTTATAAACTGGGTATTCCGTGTCCAGATCTCTTTTTAAAAAATACTAATAATAACGAAAAAAATGTTCTAATATTAATAGACAATAAGCGATTTGAAAATTTACATTGCTTTTGCAATATTTCTGATCTATCTTCTGTTAAACTTTGTACTACCATTAAAGAAGTAACTTATACCAAATATTCTGAAATCATTCTCATTAAAACAAGTAAAATAAAATGATTAAAATTAAAATAGAATTATCTATATATATATATATAATATATCTTTTTATGGTTTATATATTTCTTGTGTTTAAATTTTTATCTTTCTTTTTTTTCTATATAATTAATATGCCTTAGTATAGCATGAAATATTTATCCATTACTGAAATTATTCTGTTTGTTTAATTTTGATTCTTTCTTTATATACATAATTAATATGCCTTAGGATATCATAAATTATTTTATCATTACTGACATATTTCTGTTTGTTTAAATTTTTTATTCTTTCTTTCTATATAATTGATATGCCTTAGTATATCATAAATATTTATCATTACTGACATATTTCTGTTTGTTTAAATTTTTTATTCTTTCTTTATATATAATTAATATGCTTAGTATATCATAAATATTTATCATTACTGACATATTTCTTTTTGTTTAAATTTTTTATTCTTTCTTTCTATATAATTAATATGCCTTAGTATATCATAAATATTTATCATTACGACATATTTCTGTTTGTTTAAATTTTTATTCTTTCTTTCTATATAATTAATATGCCTTAGTATATCAAAATATTTATCATTACTGACATATTTCTGTTTGTTTAAATTTTTTTATTCTTTCTTTATATTAAATTATATGCCTTAGTATATCATAAATATTTATCATTACTGAAATATTTCTGTTTGTTTAAATTTTTTTATTCTTTCTTTCTATATAATTAATATGCCTTAGTATATCATAAATGTTTATCATTACTGACATATTTCTGTTTGCTTAAATTTTTTATTCTTTCTTTCTATATAATTAATATGCCTTAGTATATCATAAATATTTATCATTACTGACATATTTCTGTTTGTTTAAATTTTTTATTCTTTCTTTCTATATAATTAATATGCCTTAGTATATCATAAATATTTATCATTACTGAAATATTTCTGTTTGTTTAAATTTTTTATTCTTTCTTTCTATATAATTAATATGCCTTAGGATATCATAAATATTTTATCATTACTGACATATTTCTGTTTGTTTAAATTTTTTATTCTTTCTTTCTATATAATTAATATGCCTTAGTATATCATAAATATTTATCATTACTGAAATATTTCTGTTTGTTTAAATTTTTTATTCTTTCTTTCTATATAATTAATATGCCTTAGTATATCATAAATATTTATCATTACTGACATATTTCTGTTTGTTTAAATTTTTTATTCTTTCTTTCTATATAATTAATATGCCTTAGTATATCATAAATATTTATCATTACTGACATATTTCTGTTTGTTTAAATTTTTTATTCTTTTTTCTTTATAATTAATATGCCTTTGTATATCATAAATATTTATCATTACTGACATATTTCTAAATGTGGAGACCTGTAATTGGCCGTCTATATTGTATCAATGTTTTCTATGCTTTTTTTTTGTGCTGTTGGTCTTCCATAAACATTAAATAAATAAAATAAATAAAATATATATTATATATATATTATTATATATATATATATTTCTAATTTCGCAAGATTTTTATTAATTATTCATATATCAGAGGGCCGCTCGATATCTATCGTACTTCCCAAATACACAAAAACGTCAACTTGTTCCAATCATCAGCGCCTACTAGTATTTCACGCGTTGTATTACTGTCCTCTTTCTTGAATACCATCATTTTTGACTTGGGCATGTTTATTTTATTTTTTAAACAAATAACCATCCTCAGGACATAATTAACCTGTTGACCGAGTATTTATTTTATTTCTAACCCTAACATATGGTCCTAGAGTGACATGAGAGTAGAAAATATGAATATTTTATGATGATACGTTCTTATTATTTATTTATTTTAATTATGGAAATAAAACATTTGAGTTGTTACATGTACAAAAATAGTATAGTTGTATGATGTACGGTATAATACAGAACAGAATCCAGGCATATTTCACATAGACATTGGGCAGAGAAAAAACAATCCAAAAAAATGAATAAAAATAAAAATATAACATCTCATTACTATGTCTTAGAATACTCAGTACTTGGTTATACAGAAAACTCAGTACAATATTATCTTATTATTATTGAATTAATAACGTATTATTTGTATCTACATTTGTTTGTTTATTATCGTTTATTATTTATACATGTATTGCCTTGGAAAATGTAATTTCCGTTCAATTTCATGACCTTAACTGCCGAGTGATGTTTTCCTGCTATGATTAAGAATACCTCAATTGAGTGGCCAATTTCAAAAAATCACTAAGTCAATTTTATTCGGTTTCAATTTTTCAAAAATTTACTTAAACCTTTTATTGTACTCTTAATTTTGTACTCTACGAAAGTAACCGTGTTGTCTTATCATCAAAAAATTACCCTTACCCATTTAAAATTACGATAAAATATAAACCTCAATGAATTTATTATGAAAATGAGGAATCTGCTACTGAAATGTAGAAAACAATTCAAAATGTATAAGGTATGGGGGGTATAAAAGCAAAGGAAGCAATATACACAAAAAGTGAATGCATTTATCGAGGATTACTAATTTATAATCTACTGATTTCGAGATTTTATATACCCTATACATTTATAGGAAACACGATTTTGAAAGAGATAGATACATTTTTTAAATTTTTTTGGATAGTGTTGCCTTCGCTTTTATAACCCACATATCATTTATTTGTAATATTCTCAATTTTTCATTCTTAATTTTCACTGTACAATTTTAATCAAAACTCTAATTTTCATATTTAAAAAAATATAAAAAATTCTTACGTTCATTAAAAAATATATTAAAAAGAGTCCCTAAAAAATTATTTCTGCCTACGTTTTATATGTTTTATGTATAATACTGCTTCTTGATTTATATATATTTTTTTAAATCTAAGATTTTTCTGGTAGAATTTTTCTGATTTATTCGACCTCTTGAGCTGATGTTTCGTATCCTGCTGCAACGTCATATACACAAGGCAGAATATGACAGAAAATTTTTACCAGAAGACTTTATATAATACTGCAGCAGCAAAGTAAAATATCAAAATGAGAACATTACTGATATTGCCCAAATACGGACTCAGGGATTGTTTGAAATAGGCCCTCCAATTGCTCCAATTCACAACCGATTTTCATACAGTAGGGTAAGGGTACCAATGGTGGACATGCACCCATTAATGTGTGAATGAGGTTGGGTGATACTATAATTTTTTTTGGTGATATCGTTGATTTGTAAGTGTGCTTCATTAGACTTCATGTGTTTTGTTAGACTTATCATTATCATTTCATTTGTTGATATATCATTTAATACTCTAAGAGGGCAGTATAATTAATTTTAATATCAGTAAGGTAGTTAGATTATGTATCCATCACTGAAACATAATAAAACATTGTGTTTCACTTGTGGATAGTATGTCCGTGACCGATATTTAGTATAGTGAGTATATTTAAGTTTTTTGATACAAAAAATCAGCGAAAAATTGACATTTAATAGCTTTTTACAACCATGACATTATTTGAACTTAATCCAATGACACCGAAACTTTCTTATTGGGCCATCAATGTACCCATCGCTGGAATTCAATATATAATTTTAGGATAATTAATAGATCCATAGTTTCTGCTACCTTCGAGCCCGAACTAGTAGAAATCCATCAATTACTTTTCCTTGGAAGAGAGTTCCTTTTTGGTCTGCAGAAAACAAGACTAAATATATTAATGCAATATGGAAAAGGCTCAGAAAGACACAGGAATTTTATTAATATTTCCCTGAATAAAAAAATAGAAAAAACACTCTCAAAAAAGTCTTAACCAAAGAAAAAGTCTTGCAATGAAACTAGGATGGGTAGAAATTAATTAAAAAATGAATAGTTTCATTAATCTCTCACTCTCTCTCCATCGTAAATTCCTGATTATTCTGTAGGCTAGTTAGTGCATGCTTGTCCTTGACAAGAATAACATGCATGTGATAAATATTGGTGAAAAGTTAACAATACTATTGCTGTAGTGTATACTGTTGTGAACATAATAGTGTTGGTCCTGACGAAGAGACGGGTACGTCTCAAAACCGGTAGACCTAAAATCTGGTAGTGGTTTATACAAATTTAACTAATACTCTGTTAAAAATTTATGCACCTGTATTTCTAAAGCATCCTTACCACTGCTGAAAAGATGTAAAAGAAAAGATATAAAAACCAGGCAGGTTGAGGTTAGGTTAGGTTAAGTTCGCCTTCCTTGAAGGTGTCCGAGAGATATTCCTGGCGAACCTATAGAACCTGATCACCGCCGTAGTGGAATGTTCTCCTGCTGGACCCAGTCGGTACCAGCCGGACTTGCGTGAAACTCGAGTCTCGTCGGATGCTCATCTCCGAAATGTTCCTACGCCAAAGATGTATTCGTTCCTGTCATCGACTACATGACCGTGATATGTATCAACTGTCTATATTAGGAACATAAAATTGTTTTCATGTCGATCACTACTAGTTTGTAAAGATTTCATGTATTTTTATTTCATACTAGCTGTAACCCGTCAAAAATGTCGATTCCTAAATAATAAGTATTTATTTACTTATAAAAAACGAAACAGAAAAAATATATAAAAGAAGTTACGGACGTTACACGAAGTTACGGGGTCAGTGAGACAGATGGACGTACGGACGGACGGACAGACGGACAGACAACGATATTATTTTAATTGTGGGATATACATTTTTTATTAAGATTACAAATTACCTTTTTTTTTAATATCCACTCAACCAGCCCTTGGCTAGTAACATTTATTTTAAATAATGCTAGCTGTGCCCGCGCGGCTTCGCACGCGTAAATTTTTAGTACACTGTTTGGATCGTCATAGAACTTTCGCGAACCTTCTAGAACATTCTCCTTCCAGAACTTTCAAGAAATTTATCGAATGTACAGAAACCTTCTAGACACACCGACACATTCCGACACTTAGTTTAGAA
>JADDOH010003376.1:0-36034 GCA_016648135.1 Agrypnia vestita | reverse complement strand
GACAATAACTATGAAACATATGAATGACAAATAATTTATTGGGTATATTTCGAATAGACAGAATGCATGGCCGATGATTTTGGTCTAAAAACGTTAAAATATTGAATAAAATCCTCTAACCTAAGAGTAGCTTGTTGGTCCTGTGGTTAGGACACTCGCCTCGTGATCCAAAGGTTGGGGGTTCGAATCTCACTCCTGACTAGCAAGTTAGTCCTATTTTCATAGCACAAGCATTTAGCTTAGTTTGAGAATAGTAAGAATATTGATGTGAATATTTTTCGCATCTCTATATTTTTTTTTAAAAAAAAAATCATACCATTTTCACACGACTCCTTAAACCATTTTCCTTAAACTTAAACTGTATTAAAAAAAAACAAATAAACATAGCGGCATTGAAAATATTAATCCACTTCTTCTTCAAAGACAGTAAAAGTTTATTTCTATAAATTATAATATTAATCCAATTAAATATTCTTGTTTTGTTAAATCGTTATTGCTATTAATTTAATTGAAACGAGGCCCAAAGGCCGACTACTTAATCACTAGGCACGTGTCTTACCTCTTGTTACTGTAAGAAATTCCTTTAAATTACATTAGCATAAAAAATGTACTTTAAAACATCAAACGATTTCTTCATTGTATTCAATTGTTGTAAGAAAAATAAATTACTGTGTAAATATATTGAAATTTGTTTCATCGAACACCTAAGCAAACCAATAATAATCGTTTTAGAACTTTTTAAAAGCCATGAATATCAAATTGAAAAAATTTACATTATTTACATATAAGTACTTTGTAGACAACGACTTTTCAAAGTAAGTTATCGATTTATTCAGTATTTAACTGGAAACGGTGACAAGAATGGGGGAGGGAAATAATTTTACATAATAACTAAATTGTGAGTTTGCTCGCGAACAGGGTGGTCCGAACATACGATACTCTTCTTTTTTTGACGATAGTTTATTTAAATTATTAAAAATTATAATTAATTCCCTAAAGAAAATTTGAGATAAATAATTAAGAATGTGAAAATTTCGTAACGTAGTAGTAAATATATGAAAATAGTCAATTCAGTAATTTTCCATTAGAAAATAAGGAAAATAAATTATTAATAAATAATATTAAATAAAAAATAACAAAATCCATCAAATTCATTTTTATATACATTCTTGATCGCAAATAATACCTACAGGCAAACATAGAAAATTTAATGTTAATATATAATATAGATAAAAATTACAGATATAAATTGTATTAATGTTTATTTTTTTAACTTTTACCCATGAAGAAGTGTAGCACCTACTATATTTACTATAAAAAAACTCATTAACCGTTTAAAGGGCATAAGACAAAACTAGTTGCAATATCGACCGCTCATATTTAGTTCGAAAATCCAAATGCTACTAGTAGTACTTTCAACCTTAGTTACGCAAGACGTTCTCAAGAAAATTCATTGGTTAAATCCAGAAATATAAGTTAACATTACGTAAGAGTTTTCTCCAAATCACTCGCAAACATTTTTATGTGTGACGTTATTGAATTTCAAAAAAAAAGAACTTGCCATGTGAAGGATTAAGGTATCGGTGTATAGCTGTGGTAGTCAATACCACAGTTCTCCAGAGCAGACGCCTGAACACCATAAAAACGAACCAAAAAACAAAAATAATCAAGCGACTCTTCATCAAGCCAATATTAGAATAGAAATTTGAAACATATTTCTGATATCAATATCGCAATTCACCATAAAAGGAAATCAAAAAATAATTCAACGCAAGCCTAGCGTTCTACTTCAAAGTAGAACACTAACAAACAGCATGCTACAGACAGGAGATGAAAAAGAAGATTAAACACATACGTCAGCCCACAGTTATCATCTTTTTAAGATGCTACAGAGCTTGTGGATTTAGAATTTCCTTTAGCTTACATTACAACCAACTTATAACTTCAGTTTTCCTCGGTCTGACGGCATACAGGAGTCTTCCTTGGATACGACGGATAGCTGAAGATGATGATATAATTGTAAAATAAAATTTAAAAATATGAGTAGATGATGGCTATTGTAGTCCAGTGGGCATGTGTACGGGGGGTGATATTCTTCGCTATAGTAATCGATCCTTAATAGCTTGTAGTAGCGTAAATTGTTTTAAAGATGAGATAAATACAATCCCGTCACCATTTTGATGCCAAAAATCATCATCATAAATCAGATTCAGATGTATACATTTGGTTCACCTGGTAAAAAAATTGTCTACAAGAAAAACAGAAAATATTCTCAGAAAGACTTTGTGAAGGCAGGCGGTGGCGTAACCTACAGCACATTTCATATTTACATTATAAAATTGTCAAACAATGTATCGTATAAAGTAAAGAAACAGCCCCCTAATCCGTGAAAATGATCTATGGAAAATTTTCTGATAAACTTACAATGGCAAATTTTAACAGAAACTAACATTTGTAATCAATAATCACCTATTTACTAGCTTTTATCAAAATCATTACTGCATGATCAAATAAAATACCTTTTTGATAATTTATTTATGATTTTTCTTTTACAAATAGCATTTTAACAAGAAATGTAGGATTCAAATTGCAGTTATCACCTGTGAATCTCTGGAAATCTATGTGTTAATAAAATTTATCATGGAGCGCTACGCAATCGCACAATACCGACCATCGAATATTATTTTGAAAATACACTTCGCAAAACTCGCGAACTTTTGCTTGCAGGGCTATTTCGGTCAATGGTGTGTGCTATATAGCCATACTAGCTGTTCGTACCCGGCGTTGCACGGATTAAGGATTAAATTGAAAATAAATTTGTGGGGGTAAGCAAAGGTTTGATTCGAACGGTATAGATTTGCAATGAAAATATATCAGGGGGTAGAAAAAAGATAAAAAGGGAGGGAGGAAATATAGGCTATGTCACCTGCCGAGTCCTAAAGAATAAGTTTCAAAATTTTGAGTCCGATTGGTCAAACGGCACAGATTTGCATCGAAAATATGTCAAGGTCAGTGGAAGGGGTATGAGAATAGGGGGGAAATCTTTCCTATGTCACCCACCGAGTCCTAAAAAATAATTTTCCAAATTTTGAGTCCGATCGGTCAAACGGTAAAGATTTGCATGAAAATATGTCAGGGAGAGGGAAAGGGGTAAGAGGATAGGGAGAAAATATTTCCTACGTTACCCGCCGAGTCCTAAAGAATAAGTTTCCAAATTTAGACTCCGATCGGTCAAACGGTACAAATTTGCATCGAAAATATGTCATGGTGAGGGAAAGGGGTATGAAAATAAGGGGAAATGTTGCCTATGTTACCCACCGAGTTCTAAAAAATATTTTTCCAAATTTTGAGTCCTATCGGTCAAACGGTACAGATTTGCATCGAAAATATGTCAAGGAGATGGTAAAGGTATGAGAATAGAGGAGAAATGTTGCCTATGTTACCCACCGAGTCAATCCTAAAGAATAAGTTTCCAAATTTTGAGTCCGATCGGCCAAACGGTACACATTTACATCGAAAATATGTCAGGAGGAGGGGAAGGGGTATGAGAATAGGGGGGGAAATATTGCCTATGTTACCCACCGAGTCAGTCCTAAAGAATAAGTTTCCAATTTTTGAGTCCGATCGGCCAAACGGTACACATTTACATCGAAAATATGTCAGGGGGAGGGGAAGGGGTATGAGATTAGGGGGAAATGTTGCCTATGTTATCCGCCGGGTCCTAAAGCATAAGTATGCAAAATTTGAGTTGAATCGGACAAACGGTGTGGATTTGTATAGAGAACAGACAGACAGACAGACATTGAGTTTTATAGGTATAGATTGACCAAACTTTTATCACCTGAACTGAAGTACGCAGATTCAGAAAACCTCAATTAAACGAATGCATTCAAGTTCCCGAATAATTTAATAATGAGTAATGGAGAAACCATAGCGAAATGTGTGCTCGGATGACCTGAAAATTTATTCTAAGATTTCGAGTATACGTGAATGTTTTAAATTACAAAAAAACTTGGATGCGTTAGTGGACTGGACTAAGGAGAACAATCTTCATTTTAATATAATAAAGTGTGCATGTCTTACATATAGTCGGTCAATAACACTTATAAAGTTCAATGATAGGATTAATAAAGAAAAAAATTATACAAACCATCAATCAAGTACACAAATAATCCTGAAGAAGAGAATATTGTTCTTGAAAAATGTAAATTGTGTTATATAATAAAATGGTGAAAACAAAATGATTTGTGCTTTATTTCAAAAAATTTCACGAATCGCTGAGATCAAGATCTCGGTATTGTTTTTGATGCCAGACTGACATTCTCAAGTCACATAAACCAACTAGTTACAACGTGTTATAAACTTTTAGGTTTCGTAACACACATATCAAAAGGATTTTCGAATAAGAAGTGCGTCGAGCAAATGTACAATTTCATTATTCGTTAAAAATTGTAATATGGAATGGCAGTTTGGAGTCGACACCTAAGGAAATACATCGACATAATTGACCAGATTCAAAAGAAACTCTTGCGTTACATATACATGAGCAGAATAGGAGAATATCCTACATTCATGAACCATAATGTACTGCTGAGGGAATGCAACTACCGCAGCCTCCAGTCGCACAGACAGGAGGGCCTAGTTTTGTTGGGGGTTAAAATTTTAAGAAATATAATTGAAGCTCCGAACTTGCTAGAGAGTTATGCCCTGTTTGTACCAAATAATTATTTGCGAAATCGAGGTCACGCGCTATTTCATGTCCCAAAATGTGGAACGGATGTAATGAATAAGTACGCCATAACACGTAGTTATGCAACTCCTAAATGAACTGAGTGATCATGTCGATGTATTTAATTATAGCACTGAAAGCATCAAGTAGAGGATCGCCTCCATATAGGTACTCACTCCAAGTTAAAATTTGCATTGTAAATGGAGCAATCTGTAATGCAGTTCAAAAACAATATCCTCTCAAACAAAAATCCTTTCAGTTTCCTATTGAAGATTCCTATATTATTTATCTTTTTCACGTCACCAAGAAGCTTTTTATAGAACTCTACAGCTGTGTAAAGGAATTCATGCCATTCTATATCTGTTCCCAGTGTATCCGTTTTTTATGTGAAGTGTATGTCGCTATTTCGATACATAGTGATGTTGGTTTTTAATAATTCATTCTTTATTTTATAAAGCATCTGTATCTTCTCTATATATAATATGATAATCCTTCTAGGTTTACATATTGATATTTTATGCAGGTCAGCGGTTCTGGTATAGAAATTTAAGATCTTTGCTATCCTGATCAAGGAAAAGTGTATTTAAATAGTGCACAGTCAAAATATACTCTCAAAAGCAACAATGAATTCGTAATAGCTGACATACTGCCTTTTTCTTATTATAACAATTGGTTTTTAATAATTCATTCTTTATTTTATAAAGCATCTGTATCTTCTCTATACATAATATGATAATCCTTCTAGGTTTACATATTGATATTTTATGCAGGTCAGCGGTTCTGGTATAGAAATTTAAGATCTTTGCTATCCTGATCAAGGAAAAGTGTATTTAAATAGTGCACAGTCAAAATATACTCTCAAAAGCAACAATGAATTCGTAATAGCTGACATACTGCCTTTTTCTTATTATAACAATTGGTTTTTAATAATTCATTCTTTATTTTATAAAGCATCTGTATCTTTTCTATACATAATATGACAATCCTTCTAGGTTTACATATTGATATTTTATGCAGGTCAGCGGTTCTGGTATAGAAATTTAAGATCTTTGCTATCCTGATCAAGGAAAAGTGTATTTAAATAGTGCACAGTCAAAATATACTCTCAAAAGCAACAATGAATTCGTAATAGCTGACATACTGCCTTTTTCTTATTATAACAATTGGTTTTTAATAATTCATTCTTTATTTTATAAAGCATCTGTATCTTTTCTATACATAATATGACAATCCTTCTAGGTTTACATATTGATATTTTATGCAGGTCAGCGGTTCTGGTATAGAAATTTAAGATCTTTGCTATCCTGATCAAGGAAAAGTGTATTTAAATAGTGAACAGTCAAAATATACTCTCAAAAGCAACAATGAATTCGTTATAGCTGACATACTGCCTTTTTCTTATTATAACAATAAAACAATGTTTTTATATCAGTAAGACAAATATTAGGAAAGGCTTACGCCTAAAGTTTCTATACAAAATTTTGAGACATTTAGCAATAATATCGGTAAACGGACAGTCTCTAAGAAGAATCAATGCGGCCATTTGTGTGATGTTACATATCACACATAATTATATAATAGCGGTAAAGACATTACTTTTATCCTCTTTTGCTATCCTGATAACAGAGCAGTAGGTATGACTCTTATTTGCAATGGAATAAAAAAACGTGATCATCCAATGATTTATATAATGTTATTAAAAAATAAACTACAGCTCTTGTTAAAATACTCATTCGTTGATCTACAATTGCTTTTCAATATTTAGTATATAGAGATACTTGTAAATTAAATTGTTAATTTGAACATATAAAATATATTGCAAGATATTATTCATGGATTTGGCATAAACATTATTGAGATTATTCACGATGAATTAGGTGAAAAACATCAACTTTGTTATCTCTATGTGAGTTTAAAATAAAAAAATTATATTTTACTCCTTAAATTTCGGGAGTAAGAGAATATCATCGGTAAAATATTAAACACATAACAAATATAAAATTAAGTATTAAAATTTACAAAATCTCAATTTTTCTGTTGGAAATACTGTATTTATTTATTCTCGGATTTTTACCGCAACGTTGTACAACAACTGTACTTAAGGTCAATCTAACATTTCAATAATAAATTACTCAGATGACAACATGTAAATTGTTCAATTTATGCATGTGCATTTAAAAGGATTAATGAATATTTTCACTGAGCCATAGATCATATGAGATGTTTAAATAAACATAATTTTTGAAAATTTTCCAATCTTTATACTTTTGATAAAAAATGGGATTATCTTTTTTAGAAATTAAAGTTTTTGGTCTTAAAATTGATAAATTAGGAACGTTACAAATAAGTAAAGCTTGTAAAAATAACCAACTCAATTAAGCAAAAGTCCTATTATGTAAACATTTCTAATCACTTGTTATTTATAGAAAAAAAAATTATCAACCGGATGAAGAAAATAGTGAGTCTTATTAGTAGTTATTTTTCAATTTTGATTCTAGTTGATTTTTATTACTAGTAATAAAAATGAACAGAATTTTCAAAAAACGAGTAATAAAAATCAATAGAATTTTTGATTAGAAGAAAAATATTTTTTCAAGAATGTGATAAGAAAAAATACCTCGAGTAAATTTCAAAACCATTCCCGGAGTTTTATTCCCCAATATTCCTACAGAAAGAGCCAAATGGGATTGGAGAAAACGTGTAATCAAATATCAGATTGCCACTACGACGCGTAAAGCGTACTCTCCGCAGTACCTGCCTATCGGCGTTTATTGCTCTCGAGAAATCATTTCCCCGCTCAAAGCCCTGGTCTCATTCCACGAACAGCCAACGCTTCGATTTACTCAACGGGTACTCGAATTCACCAGTCCTTACCGTCTATGGCCTTGAACATTTTGCCAAATCGCCCATTTTTATTTGTGATCTGCAAATTTCAAGTTCGCAGTCCCACAAAAGAAAACGGAAAATCATTTCTTCGGTTGTTGTTTTGACACTAATAAAATGATTAATACATGCTTTCAAAGTCTAGGTCGGCTAGCGTTTCATGCCTCTTTGAAGCGGAGTTTCGATGTGAAGGATTTTCCATTTTCTTCCCAGAATAATTTAATTACAAGGTTTTCATTTTCATTTTGCGATAATTATTCAAGACTCTAATAGCGAAAAATATTTAGCTATCACTCAAAAGCGTTACAAGCAATTATTTTGATGGTGTTTTCACTGTGGATTTCTCTGAGCATTTTTTTGCCGAGTTAATTTTTGCCCTTTTTTTTTATCATTCTCTGAAAAAGAAAAGAATACTAATATATTAAGAGTTATTATTAATATTATAAGACATAATTATTTTGGACCAAAACTTATTATTTGGTATCGAAAGGAGAATGACTGCGAATAACAAGTAAATGGTGTTCTGAATGCAATATGTTCAAAGAAACAAGACTAGCGGTACATAATGCAATTCTGGTGCCAGCTCTAATGTATGGAAGTGAAGCCTGGAATTGGCAAAATAACAAAAGTAGACTGAATGCGGTAAAAATCCGGTCGCTTAGACTCATGTGTAGAAAATCACTTGTACTAGTACTTGATCATTATATTACATATTGCAGAGCAATGTAGCAAACAAAAGTAACAATCCACATTTATTTATTATAATAGGATAATTTATATAGCGCCGTTTTCGTGAGAATTCACCTCAAGCACACTTTACACACGACTGTTAACTAAGTATTAACTGTAATCCATATGTTGCAGTAAAATTTAGAAAATTTCTCCACTTAATCTGTATGGAGACTAGGTAAATATCTTTACATTTGACGATGAGCTATAGATGATATTTCATTTTCCATACTCCAACATACCCCAATCAAAACAATTTCTTTTTCTCAATTTCTGAATATATTTAAGTACTTACCATTCAATTATTCGAAACACAAATCCATCACGCCGCACCCCTATGATAGGCATCAAAGATATAACAGTAGCGTAGCAATTTCCCGGACAGCTTGGGCGAATGCCAGAGAGTTCTGGATTTTTAAAATAAAATCGTTTGGTATATTTATCATTAAATTTAAGTATTTTCAAAATGTCAGTATTTAATTTCTCCGAAATGTATTCTTAATATTAAAAACAAAAATCTATCATATAAACGATAATTTAAACATTGTTTAGCAATGGTGCTTTTTTAAACTTTTCCCACTAAAATAAAAAACTATTGTTAGATAATTCATAACGAATACAATGTTGAACGAAACAATTCACTATATATATACCGAAAACTATTTATTTGTTTTAAAATATAATGGCGAGGTACATAGAAATTTCAATGTTTTTAACAGTTCTGTGCGGCAACAACACTTTTATGACTATAATGTAAGCACGTGGTATATTTGACATATTATAATTATAACATTTAGTCACGAATCGTGGCTTTAGGAGGTAAATGAAATGTAAATGAACACTGGAAAGGAAGTGACGATTTATTAATTAATGATTAATTGATTATTAAATGGAAAAAGTCACTTAACATGAATTAACATGATTCTTTAAATTACACTATTTCGCATTTTATCACTCATCTATAAACTCTTTATTTTTGCTGAGTAACAATTTAAGAAATTTCTGTTTAAATTTCGCACTTAAGTAAGTATTTCGCTTCATTATTTCGCAATCGATCTGCGCGTCACTAGTATCACACTCGCGTTGGTAAAACCGATGCCATGGCTTGTCGCTAATCTCGCACCGATAGAAACGTCAAAATAAAACTAGCTCTCCAGCCGTGACACGGCTTCGCATTTATAGGAGTATGTTGGCTTTCTGATCATTCCAGACATTTGTAGATTGTTCCTGTCGTGATTTTATATTTCTAGACGTTCAGTAAATGTTTTAGTTAATTCCATGGTGTGGTAGTGTATTCCAGAATGTAGTAGAATGTAACAAGAGTTCGATGATCTTGTTCCATAGTAACATATCACGATGGATTCTCCGAATTCTATCATCACGTTACAATATGCATACAGGTAAAAAATATTAGCATCAAATTTAGGCGACTATAATATACACGCATAGTATTTATGTTATAGTATATAACATATATAGGTAACATGATTAATATTATACAAGTACATAATAACAGAGTATGTAAGAATGCCTTTATGTATTTGCTTGGATACATTTGTAGGAATTTGTTTCTGTCTCTATGTACGAGCGCTCTTGTAGCCTGCTACGCACAACACTACATAGCTTCTCCTTCCGGGGATCTGGGATAGATTTCCGATGAGATTACTAACATATAATATTAAAAATACTCTCAGTTGCGATGACTTACGGATTGCCACCACCGCACGCGGGTCGGGATTGTGAAAGAGATTTTTTCCTTCCAAATCTCCGCCAATAGTGATTGATACCCTGACATCCGAAATACGCTTACGTCGAGTGTCGATTCAATCTCCACTCCTCCTGGCTTCGTCAAATCCGGAACAGATGGATCTGTCTCTTCCGGAACGCTTATGTGAACTGATTCTTCGTCGGATTCATATACCACACGAAAAAGAATGTTGGTTCTTAAATAAAAGGATACCAGCACACACGCTTTCCAACTGTCACTGGGCGGATTTTTCAAAAGTTTAAATCTTGACAAGCGGTTGGCGAAGAATACCTTAGATGTCAGATTCGACCAATCAAAAATCATTTCGCGGCCGGCGCCCAAATTTTAATTTTATTGTATATGTAATCTACTTACTTATTACTTGATTATGTACATTTTATTATATAATTCTTTAGAATATTTCTTGATTACTAGATAGTTTTAAATTTAATATTATTATACTGCATACTGTTTTTATCTTTGCTTAAAATTTTCCATCATTTTTCTCTTTACTTTATTCATTTTTTGGTTTATTTTACTGTTGTCTCACGTAATTGCATTACGATTATTGCATAATAGTTACTTTTTTTTCTTCTTATATATTAGTACATAGTATGTACTACTTACTATTTAATATATTTAAAATATAATGATACTCCTCTCCTACTCACGAGTTATATTACTCATGAACCGTCTCTATCTTTTTTGTAAAAAAAAGTGTTTATCTATTAAATAATATTTATCTATTAATAATTGTGCTATTATATTTACATGTTTTTACTATCTATACATATGATTCTCTACATTTATTATTTTACTTTCAGTATTGTTTTTGTATAATAAAATACATACTGTTTTTAATATCCATAATTTATATTTATATCCTCATTTAATTGATTAATCTTATGGTTATGTGGTATTTTGTTTTTTATCTTTATTATTTTGTTCTCACTATATTGTCAGCTGCTTATCTCGGCACAGGTTTTTCTTAGTGAGATGAGCGGCACCATTTTCTATGTCATGTATGAAGATGAAGATTAATAACTAAAAAATAAAAATAATATTAATAAATGTACATATGTTATTTTTTCAAGTCTGGGTTTTTAAGTGATGTGCTTTTACAGTAAGTGGGCCTCGTGGGTGATTGATTTTCTAAAAACTAATGTTAGTTTTACTTGCGTTTAATCTTGATTATTTATAATACCCCAAATACATTCTTAACGATAATATTTTGTTATAATATTTTGTTTGCTACGCCATTGGATAAACGAAACAAATTTCAAACATGCGTTTTCGCCATTTGATACATTGATGGATTTAAGGCTCCTGGATTGCCTGCCAAATTTATTACTAACACGGTGAATAAAAATACCCATCACTGCTAGATACCTGCGAAACGTTGTGCATCCTCAATAATCGATTTTGGAAAAAAAGTATGAAATACCGTAAGACGACTTTGAGTTCCTTTCTAAGGATAAGTGTAATGATTAAATATCGTTAACATAAAATGCTTCAACATTACAGATCTGTGTTGGAATATTTAATTGTTTTTTTCGCCACCTCTTTATTTCGTCTACTACTACATTGTCGATGCTATCCTATTTTTCTATATCCGATTTAGACTGTAGATTTTTTGTTCATAACTTAGTTTTGATACTAACTAACCACCTTCACGCCGTTTCTCCGCAAGGATAGGCAGAGGAGATAGAACGCCATATTATTATATATTATTATATCTAGGCACTTTTGCTTCGGCTACATTCATACATCTTCTCATGCATGAGCTACGGTTGTATCTGATAGTGCCAGGTCTTTCGCGAATGCCCTCTTTTCCTGCTACTTTCGACTCATATATTTTCTTAACCGAATCACACGGCCAAACCATCTCAGCGATTCTTTCTTTATTGTATTTACTACGTACAGTCAACGTCACATTATCTTCTTATTTGTTCATTTCTCGCTCTAAAATCTACAAAACTTTTCTTTCACTTTGGTGATTGCATTTCCACCGCAATCGATCTACTTTTATTCCTTTTTTGCCGATTCAATTCTTCTTAATTAATTCCGCACTCAAACCGTACCGTAATCAAATTTGACACTAGAACGGCATTATGAACCGCTAGTCAGGCTTCCTTTGACGTTCCTTATTGGCCATAATTGCATTCAGAGCGCCATTTACTTTGTTTCCCGCAATATTTATTTTTACGCTCAAGGGGAATTTAAAGGAAATAATATGAGTATACTGGTGTAATAAAATAATGCGATTATAATGTAATTCAATAAAACAAAAGAAGACATAATCCAGTTTAAAAACTTTTTAAAAATAAATTAATTGCAAATTTTTACATGAAAAATATTAATATACAATAAATATTATATAATAGTGCAATATATTATAATTTAAATACGTTAAAATTAAAAATCATTTTAAAAAATTAAAAATAATTCATGCAATGATAAAAAAGAAAACACTTAAGGTAAACAATACAAAACATGAGAAAATATTTAAAAAATAAAAATAGGAACAGACACCATAGAATAATTTTAAAATTTAATAAATTATTAACTCAATGCAGGTAAGAAAATACGCAGGGTAAACAATACAAAAACTTGAGTAAGTATTAAAAAAAAATATATATATAAAATTTATATATCTGCGACGGTAAAATAAAATTGCATTAAAATTGTAGTCAGAATTGTCTAATGGAATATTTGACTTGCAGTGTAGGAATCTAAGAGATTTATGTCAATATCAAACTATGATATAAATGTCCAATTAATTCTCACCCAAGCACTACATCCCTCGCACGGGATATCATTGCTTGTATGAGCTTATCCTTTATCTCAGATTATTCATATATAGTATTGAGATAAAATCTTTCTTAACTATTTTCATCACTATTCCACACTTTTTCACTGTGTATAATCTTCACTCTTCCATCAAAATTCTCGAATACAGTTGGCCAACAGAGTTCAATTGGCCCGTTAGCTTGTAAAGTCCCGTTTCCTTTTTATAGAGTTATATAGGCGTGATAGTAGTCCTCTTTTAATCTATAATTGGAGTGCTGCTCTCCTTTTTTGGATGAAGAGTCTATAGAGCCACGAGAGAATTACTGGACCTCCGACCCTATTGCACTCGGCAGCAACATTGCCATTCTTCATGTGCTTCAATGCTCTTTTAATTTCTTCCACAATTATCTCATTTACTCAGTCATCATCGTTCACATATCCATTGGACACCTCAAAGGAATCCTTACTCATATTCCCATTGCTCTCATATATTTCTTCAAAAAATTCATTCCATCTATAATTTATGTAGTGCTGATAGCAATATCCTGGAGGATATTGGCCAAAAAGTTAGCAGGAAAAGTCGGAATATCCGTACCTACCTGCAATTTGAAGACACAAATGCTGTAACTCCTCCAATGCAACTGGATAGGGAAACATTAGCCAACTGTGACGCATTTAAGAATCTGGGCTCACTCATTCCTAGAGATTGAGGATGTGCAGCGGATGTTGACCATAGAATAGGTGCGGAACAGATGAAATTTAGACCCGTAACAGGAATCTTTTGTGACCCGAAAATGCCTATAAAACTTAAAGGAAAAATATACCAGAGTATTATTAGACCCGCGATAATGTATGGCTCTGAATGCTGGACTGTGTTTAACTCCTACTCTAAGCAACTGGAAACAGCAGAAATGCGAATGCTTCAGTCGATGGTCGGCAGGATGAACACTAAAATATAGGATTAAAAGTTCACATATTCGTGGTAGCCTGGGTGTCACGGACATAAACAGTAAGCTGGAGGAACGATAGTTGAGATGATATAGGCACATAAGATGGAGACTACCAGACAGAGCTTCATCGACAGTTATCCAGAGGAAGAACTAAGAACCTCTGGATGACTCGATGCTCCAAAATACTACAGAGAAATGGCCTGGATGGAAGCGATACCCAGAACCGAAGAAGATACAGCCCGAGAAAGAGAAGATCTGACCCCAACAGCCTATCTAGGCAATGAGTTGGGACAGTGCATGGAAGAAGAAGAAGATTCCCAATTTCTTTATCTCATCAGCCCACTACGCGTGTCTTTTCTCCCTCCCTTGGACGGTCGCATCGCACACTCCCTTACTCACACAGGCTCTCGTTGATGTGTTCTCATACACTATATGCCCATGCACTAATGTTGATGCACTATACACTATACACCCAAGCACTAATATTGATATTATGCTCATCCAAACACGTCTCATTTAACCCTTCAATGATTTTTCTTAACATTCTGGTATACACATCACAGCTGTTATACAAACTTGCCCATTAAAAAACATATCTTATTCTGTTATGTTTTCGAAATATTTTCTGCCAAAGCTTCATCTCCATCCCTTCATGGGGGAAATCGATGGCCACCACCAGAGTAGTCACGGAGGTTTATTTTCTAGGTAAACAAAGCACCGCTGGGGATCATTAAACTAGCTAGGCCACAAACCTTTGAAGATAAAAAATATAATTCCAGAGAGCACACCGAAACAAAACAAAAAATAAAAAGGCTAAAGAATTTTTTAAATCAATGTTTGTTTACTCAATGTAAAATAATAAATATGGCTAGCGAGAACCAAAGGATTTCGGGGTATTGATATTCGCATGTAACATAATACTGATGCAAAATATTAAAGCCACGTTAATAATTCTCAAAAATAATTTTATTCTTAAATATAAATATAAATAATTCTCAATACCTACATAAAGTTTAAAGTAAATATATACTATTATACTACGTTTTAAATATTCTAATCAAAAATGTTGAAATTCTGTCGAATTTGAACCGTATTCTAAAATTATGATACATAATCACTATCGTCATATACAAATTACAAATATAATTTATTATGTTGCACTCTATAGTTATCTACATTAACAATATAAAATCCGCGCAAACTATTTATTTTACTATCGATAATAATTTATGAAACAAAATATACGGACAAGTTTATTTATTTATTAAATGTATTCTGATTTAGTTATCGTAAATATTCTTATTTACGTAATATGATGTTTATAAAAAGTTGTAATGAAATATGTACCTATAATATATACGTACATACACCGTCAGAACAAATGCCGGAGAGACGCGTCGTATAAATATGATGACGAAGCTTTATTGCTTAACAATATGCCTAGTGGCATAATACGTATCTCAATTAAGTCAAGCAGAGGGATCAGAAAATAAGGACTACTAATATTCTCTGTGGTATAATATGACATTTAATACAGAACAGAACCTAATTATAAAAATGCACTATACGAGTAATTGATAAATAATAATGATAAATATTTTAAAAATTTAATCAAAATACTATTATTTAAAGATAGTTTTTGAAAGGAAACCCTATATGAAATCAATACATTTAGTACATTTAAATTAGTATATTATTTTTTGGTGTTTTTAATTTTTTGCTGCCTTTGCTTTTACACCACACACATATATATAATATTTATATACATTAAATAATATCTTAATATATTTTTTAATAATCTTTAGGTATAGGTATCTCATTTCTTTAAAAAACAACATAGGTAACATTTGATTAATTTTTGAAGCCGGCAATGGATAAAAATGCATTACTCGATGCGTATTTAGCGCAATCATAATATAGAAGACACTTATAAAAAATCAATTAAATACTATGTTTTAAACCACTTTATTACTATATATTTGTCAACTAGTTTCGGTTGGACTCAACCTTCTTCAGGACAATTATAATATAGACAATATTATAATTGTCCTGAAGAAGGTTGAGTCCAACCGAAACTAGTTGACAAATATATAGCAATAAAGTGGTTTAAAACATAGTATTTAATTTATTTTAAAATGTCTAATAATGTCGAGCCACAAAGCGTTTTCTTGCTTTGAAAAGTTCATAATATAGAAGTTGAGTTGCTACAAGCCTATCCCCGATTGCCTATTATTCACGTATTTTTTCTCAGAAAAATGTGTTTTTATTTTTGATAAAATAGTGATAGTATATTTTTGACCATGCTGTATAAATCGCTGGACTAACAACTTCATCCTGTCTGAACGAGTTGCCCTGACAAAAGTACATGCATACCTATGTAGGTACATGTGAATAGTTTAATAGCTGACGAATACTTTTATACAAATATTGTCTCGCCTTCCTCAAATATTGTGTATTTGTAATTATAATTACAAAATTAATTTAAATGAGCGTGGCATATAAAGGAGACATTGTATTTCAAAAAGTGTACAGTAAAGACTCCAAAACAATAAAATAATACATACATTTTTAGGTATGTGAAATCTTGTAAAAAAATACCTTCTACCATTAGTCATAAAATATCAAAAGTATGTTACATGTGGATTTAATTATCTTTAATTGATATTTTATCGGCTTTCCAATGTCCAATCGAGATGAAATTTTGCACACATGACAATTCACAATTATTCATAATTAATTAATCAATGTTTGATATGGGAAGTCAGTTAATTGTCTCGCCAAAAAAAAAGATGGCCCTAGTTTCCTACCGAAGTAATTTTGTATGAAATTATATATGCCACAAGCGCATTAAAAAAATAGTTGAATTTTTTTTTTACATTTATTTATTTTTGATACTTATTAGATAATACGTTAATGAGCTCGCCAAAATATGGCGCAAATTTCTTACCGAAGTGATTTTATATGAAATTATATACTTCAAAAGTGAACTTTACTTCATTGTATACTTAAATTCATTGTATAATAGTTGATAGACCATTGGGTCAATCCTTTTTGCAATTCCCACAAATTAAATTTTACAAGTTTTACTTCAAGTGCGAAAGGTAATGATTACAAAATTCGTTAAGACTAAAAAGTAGAAATAATTATTTAAAAAACCACGCGTATACTTTTATGTATGCACTTAATAGTAAAAAATGCACTTGATAATAAAAAAAAAATTGCCTCTCTCGGAAAATAAAAATATTGCGCTTTCCCTGCATCTACGTCAATATTGAAAGTGCCCACCTTTTATATGGAGAGTGAAACAAAAATTTTTGGCCGAATATTTATTTTTACTTTCGAGTAGGTAGGTAATTGTAATACATTTAAACATAAGAGTGTTTTTTTTAATAAAAAATTTATTTAATTTTTAAAAAAATTAATATGTATTTTGAAGGCTCATTGCATAAATATTAGTGTTTTTATTTGGTATTTAGGGAATTATTTATTTTGTATTTAGGGAAATATTTATCTTTTAACCAGTTTCTGTTGTATTATGGTATTTTTAGGTGTTTTAAAGAAATATTTCAGTAATTTTTTGGTTTTATTCTAAGTTTGAATTATATGCATTTCCACAGCATGCAATGTTCAGCAAACGTGGAGTATAGGAACCATATCTGAGCGAACAATGTAATTAAAAACCTCATCAGTAGAAAAAACGCAACAGACAACCAACACGACAACATTCGCCTTTTCAGGCACCTCGATAACTATTTACAGCAAAATTTCAATAACAGAGAAGCAGCAGGGATTCTTGAATTGAATTCCTCCATTGTTCTGGAAGAATTTTGGTAGGAATAAAAATAATTTGTCCCTCACTTTGATTAATAAAGTTTATTTACTCTAAAGTTTTGTTTTATTTAATTTGAATTATTTTATTCTGACATTATTTCAGGAATAATTCATTTAAAAATATTTTGATAAACCACATCAATTAATGTGTTTTAATCTATAATAACCTTGATTAATTAACTTTGTTTATACAAAATTTCGTTAAAAAAATGGTGTCCATAAAATAAATTATAAAAATTGTCCAGCTTCGTACATTGAACAGACTTAAAGAAAAATAGATATAGAGGAAATTAAACTTGTGAAAAAACTTCAATTCAAAAAAGGTGGACCACGCAAGAACTCAAAGTCACCGTTTCGATAGTGGTAGCGTAAAATTAATACACATTTGTAAAAAAAGAAAATAATTAGATTATTATTATGTGTTTTTGTGCTATACTAAATAAATAAAAATAAAATAAAAAAACACTTTCTATTTCGTCCTCTCTTCTGCACATTTTGACCCCACCCTTATACCCGAGTCTAATCTAACCCAAATTAGTACTTAGTTCTTTAGTTTTATATTTAGTATTAATAATGTTACATAAATGATACGTCAGCAATAAAAACGTTATAATTATTAGATATAAATAACAAATAGTAAAAGTAAGCAGTTTTATTATGTTTCAATATGATTTAAAATATTTTTTATAATTATTTCCAATCACAAATTCAACGCTATAAACATTCACAATAATTAAATTTTTATGCATATAAGAATTTCATGATAATAAAAGTAGGCGTATGCATATACATATGCGATAATCTGAAGAAGGTAGAGGTATTAACCTCTTTTAATAGTGAAAACTACCTCTTGAACAAAGTTTTCACGTTAATGAGAAATTCCCGAACGAGGTCCATCCACCGTATTGCTCACGAGGGATTTGGCTTCTCCACAATTTCCTCAATTACTTTACCAGATTATTAGATTCGCAAAACCGATTACTCGCAGAAAATTAAACGAACGAAATTAATGAAATATATTCGCATAAAATGGCGTACGTTTTTTTTCACACGGACGTGTAAAGAAATAGTGAAAATCTTTAAAAAAATGTATTAATTATTTATAGCAAAATCTTTTAATCCCACAAAAGATAATCTTTTTTGGTCACTTTTTGAAATCATTCATTATTTAATACTAGCTGTTCGAACCCGGCATTGCACGGGTTAAGGATTAAGTTTAAAATAAATTTGTGGGGAGAAAGAAAGTTACATTGTTTTGCAAAGCCTCTTATTAAAACAATGTTTCCATTTAATCATTTTAAGGCTGGGATGGATAGGATATCTAGGGAAAAAGTATGGCCTTTTTTCCATCGAGAACATGCAAAATTTGGGTCCAATCGGTGAAGCGGTGTAGATTTGTACAGAAAATATATCTGGGGGAGGGGATGTATTAGAGGGGAAGGGAAAATGTCGCTTATATTAATCGACAGCTCCTAAAGAATAAGTTTGCAAATTTTGAGTCCGGTCGGTCGGACGGTACAGATTTGCATTGAAAATACATCAGGAGGAGGGGAAGGGGTAGAAGGGGAGTGGGTAAATGTCATATTTATTACCCGTCGGATTCAAAAGTATAAGTATGCAAAATTTGTGTCGAATCGGATAAACGGCGTAGATTTGAATAGAAAACCGACAGGCAGACCGACTTACATTGAGTTTTATAGGTAAAGATATATTTATTTATTTATTAAATCCCAAAAAATACAATATACAGGGTGTACCAGAGCTAGCAGTAGAAACTTGGCCGGTAGATTCCTGACTATGTTATGAGTCTAAAATGTTCAAGCAACCATGACCTAAAATCAATAGTTATAGAGATATGCAATATCAAAGTTTGCATTTTTTTTTCAATATTTCTGACTAATTTTTTGCAAAAAGTTGAACATTTATGACAGTAACTTATATCGATTATGAAAAAGACTCATAACATAGTCAGAAATCTACCTGCGAAGTTTCTGCTGCTAGCTCTGGTACACCCTGTATAATAAATATTACATCAGTATCATCATCGCGTGCAGCGCATACAAGCAAAAAATCTGTTCATTAGTAAAGATTCTGTTAAATAAATATTAATTAAATAATCCCTATCTTAAGAAAAAGTTGATTTAAAACTCTAGCCGTAATTCGTCACACGGCTAGAAGTCTTATTTCTGACGTTTCTGATTAACGTGACGTGTCTGTTTTTTTCCTATTTAAATTTCTAGCCATAATTCGTCCTACGGCTAGAAGTTTATTTCCGACGTTTCTGTAACTAACTTCATGTCAATTTGTGATGAATTGGACATACACCCTTTTACAAAGGAATGGAAAAAGAAAAAAATAAGTATATAAATTATTAATTAAAAAATAATAATAATATTATTCGTATTAGAGAAAAGTTTCGCTGCACCACTGGCAAGAAGTAGCTTATACTTGTGGATTAAGAAGGGAGTCGCGGGGGGAAACTTTCGAATCATCACAGTCGTAACGCGTGCAAAAATAATAATGAGGTTGTGATAAACCGTCTTAATGCAACAAAAAAGGTTGATTTATATTCTGTTCCTTGTTTGTGAGAAAGTTTTGGCTGCACCACTGGAAAGACAAAGTTTGGCGGGGCAAGCACGGGTCGCCAGGAGATTCTCGAATATTTCTGACGTTTAGTGACATAGTCGACCAGGCCATCTTGACGAATCAGAAGCCTAGCGCGGGTTAGAGAAAAATGAAGATGGAAAGTTTATAAGTAGAAGTAAAATGGGGTATTCGTGACAGTTTTAGATCGATCCTTCCCCGGAGAGCACGCTGATGCACGCAAGTTTCGCGCGTTTTTTGCGTCTTAGAGTTTAATTACCAGGAGCAATTTATATTTAAGTATTTTATTAACAGTTACGAAACCCATTCAAAATCACCGCTGTTACGGTGTCATAGTATCGGTATTAATATATAGATATTTTATTAATGCACGTGCATTACGGTATTTTACGAAAGCCATTCAAAAATCACAGCTGTTATGGCGTCATAGTCCGGCATTCATATAGATCATGTTAATAAAATCTGTTTTGTATAAGACGAATTATTTGATGCTATACATATTCGAGTACTTCGATTGTTTTAAAATCACTTTAGAATTATATCATAATCTTTATTAGAATATAAGCAGATAGGTTTCTATATTTAAATCCATTACTAATCATCGAGAGAAGGAAGAGATTCGCGCCAACCACATCGAGTATACTAAAGGTGCTGGGTACCCATGACGTGCAATGAGAAGATAAAAGAAGTTATCACTAAAGAAATCAAGGATGTGACGGAGCTGAGAAACCGTGACAAGCTGGTTGAATGAGGGACTGACTATGCAGGATCTGAAGGAAGGATCCGTCAAGGCTACGGATTCGAGCGCCTACACAAAATTCCAATAAACGTATCGATCCCTTTTTATATTTGAGTGCGTTTCGATGTTTTCAAACACGATTATAGATGTTTTAATTAGAAGTGAATATTTTCTTGGCTAAAAATAGAGTATTGAAATTGAAGAAGTTTCATATAATATAGTGAGATTTAAAATCATAAAAGAAGGTATATGTGAGTACATTTATGTGAGAACATACCTCTATGTTCTGAATGCAGGAGAGATAGCTGTTTTTCCATCACGTATACTCTAGTTTATACTATGCTAATATTGTTTCACCCTCCATCGCAAATTTGATTGTCGTGTCTGACAGAATTGATCATGAAAGAGGGGAGATCGGGATTTTTTCATATTGTGGTGGCCAATGTATTATGACACACTAGGTGGGCGTACCACATGAGCTGCATAACGCATACCATCCTTTTAAAGAGGCGACGGCTCAAGAACATGCGGTCATTTTCTATAGCCCGGCGTCGAGAAATCACCCGTAACACGCTGGTGGGAAGAATCTCAATGCTTGGTCGTCGCCGTGTCATCGAATCTATATTCCATGATTGAACACAAAGAAGAATGCCGGTTTCTTTGAACGAGAGGGAGAAGAAAAGAAACATTTAAATACAAGAAATATTTAGAAGCATGTATTCTATTTATTGCCGGAATAGATGTAACTGCAGGAATCTAGGAAACAAAATATAAGGAGTAGATTTATTTTACTACGTATAGGTTTAGGAAATATTTTCATAGAAAATATATATCATTTTATAAGATTGTATTTTCTTAAAATGAGTCTATATGCAAGTCATACGAAAGAGGATTTAAAAGATAGTCTGTTTTGGTTGTCTTGGAATCGCTTTGTTTAACACCTAGGAGACGCTTGTTTATAGGGACGAAAAAGACTAAATTTCCGTGCATGATCTTTATATATTAGGACTGGTTCCTAGCTAAAGTATCTTAAAAAGTACAGGTAGTTTTATTCCTTCTGCGAGAATTGCACTGGCTTCGTTTTCCTGAAAGAGTAGAGTTCAAACTGTGTTGGTAGATGTACAAGGCAACTCATAACATGGCGCCTCTGTATCTTCAGGAGCTCTGTATTCCAGACAACATAAATGGGAGACGTCAAACTCTTAGGTCAGCGTCTACTTCAGCGGTGGGAAGGATTGTGGAACCGGCAAGTCAGTTCCAGAAAACATTTGCGGTGGCGGGCCCCAAAGCGTGGAACTCTTTGCCCTCCCTGATAAGAAACACAGATTCAGAGACATTATTTAAGAAAAGACTTAAAACGCACTTGTTTACAAAATCTTTGCCGGAACCTGTTTAATATTGTTGTTTTTAACGTTGTTTTTCTTACTATTTTATGTTTTGAACTGTTTTTCTTTCTCTTTTCTTTTTCATTTTATTTTTCATTTTGTGATTCTATGATTTTAGTATGTAAGAGTTTTTTGTGTGTAAAGCGCCCTTGAGGTGAAATTTTCACAAAAATAGCGCTATATAAATAATCCTATATTATTACTATTATTAAAGTGGCGAAATTTCACTTTGAATTAATCAAGGATAAAACTCCGAAGTAAGAACGCTGTGATTGCGAAATAATTCATTCTGACTTATATGGGAGGAAGAGAAACAGATTACTAATTATACGCAACAGGACCAGGATATACCCCTGAGTATCGAGATTTTCGTTCAGTCGTTTGCTATTATTTCGGCAATGTTTGTAATAAAAACTTTACGTTATCTACACGAATTATGTTGTTTCAGACAAGCCGTCTGTTTGTCTCATAAATGTTGACACAGGATTATAGGAAACTTAGTGAAGTGGTTTTATTTACTATGTTTTGGATATTTAGATATAAATTAACACATGGTTAATATATTCAGTTCTCGTGGAATGTTCCATTTATTAAACTTAATCGCCTTCATTCTACGGAGAGGAATTCACATTTGCAATTATCTTTATAATATATATAAAGATAATTGAAATAAATATAAATTATCTTTATACCCCGCAGAAGATAAATTGCTATAATCAGTTTTAAACTAATAACAAACATTCTTTTAGACGCATTGACCCCTAAAAAGAATAAGATGCCACTTCTAATATCTTCGAACCTAATCTTTAGACGCGAGCGATCCCTAGAGTTTTGTTATTCATAGGATTTACATTTTCTTCGGAATGCTGGCGATTTGTCGACGCATTGGAACATTCTACTTGATTATATCAAGTTCAAGCCACGGATTGACTATCAAAGGAAACGCCAGGGGATCTGTATAGCAGGTAGTGATCCATGGTCAAGAGAAAGGAGCGGGCCGAGGGGCCCCTTTAGAAGAGGAAGAAGGTAAATATGCCGTTATCCACGAACATTGATTTTATACTTGTTAAATGAATTCATAGCGAGAAAAAGCGAGATTCCGTTAGCGACGGACATCGCACACTCCAAAGGAAAATATTTTCTCAAATCATTAGAATCTCGGTTTGCAGTTATATATTATTTCCATCAAGATAGTCAATCCAGATGCTCGGATCACTGAAATAATTATTTGATTATGTGTTTTTCACCGATCTATAATTTTTATACAGAGGCAGCCAACAAAAAAGTAAGCAAATTTAATATATAAAGTTTTATTTTGTCGTTTTCTTTCAGGTTATATCCGTTTCAGCATTGATAGGTTATTCCATTAAATGAGGTTCAAAATGATAGATTTTAATACGTTATTGCATTCAAGTCTAAGTTAAATTATGAAGAGTAAATTATTATCTTTGTATGGATAAATATAGACTCTCCAACACGTTTTCTAAAAGAATCAGGGTTACCTAGCGCGTCACAAAGGGGGATTCTAGACTAAAGACGATAACACGAGCCATTTCTTCGACGTTTCTATAGTAATTGAGTGAGAGTATAGAGATATACTTTGGTAAATTAGGTTAAATGCAACATCACGAGCCATTTAATAGATAATTACGTATAGAGATATATTTCAGTAAATTGGGATAAAAGCCATTATGTAGCATCAGCGTTTAGAATGATATTTACGTGAACATATTAGAATCTTGATATTAATGAAACATCAATAAACGACATTACGAATGTGTCGCGTTCTTAGAGAACAATTCATTAATTTCATTCAAAAAGGGATAACTCGAATATTTTATTTACGTAGACATGTTACTAGTTTATTAGCTATTTATAATGTGCAGTTTCAGAACAGTATTCATGAGATCATTAAGAGTATTTTAGTTCACGTATTTGAAATAGAATTTGTGTTAAATAATTTATAAAATCGAAAAATTTTCGTTGGTAGCTTCGGCTATGTGAAGACGTCTCAACCACTTTATACACCAGTAGATCGAAATCATCTCAAATTCTTAATTTTTCTCACTTGTTTGCGCCCAACAAATTTGTTCCATAGAACTAGTCAAGTCGAGAAAAAATTTGTCCTGAGCCGTGTATTTTTACTTAGCTCTATGTTTGCGAGTTTTTTGTAATAGACGAGTAATGGACAAGTTATTGTATGTAATAGATTGTACGTAATTGACAAATATCATAAAATTTTTGATTTATTTTTGTGAAAAGAATCGTATATCTGAAATTAGTATTATTCCCGATTTAATTATATATAAATCGTCTTCAAAATATATTGAATTTTTTTGCCGTATTACCTATACATAAAATATTAATTTATTTAGAAAATCTTGTTTACATTACTTTTTTTACAGTGCAATTATTTTTGTGGATTGAAGCTACTCAAAATAGTTCATTATATTATACAGTTAAAAAGAATACAAAAAATGTATGTAGGCATATGCGTATATATATTTTTTAATATAGGTGTATAGTCGGTCACAGCATAACCGAAGTTTGTATTCACTGCACGCCACTGTATTACATACATTTTAGTATATGAAATCCTATAAAGGTATATACATATACCTGTACATGTAGATAGGTTCGGGAGATGTGAAGTTAGATATGTGTAATGATTTACACACGGCTATAACTCAAATCAATAGGAACTATATAAATTAGTAACTAGTGACTAATATTAATACCTAGCTTTCAAAATAATGACTCGAATGATAGTTGTACAAGTATTACAATATACATTTATAAGGATATCAGATGATCTTGTGTTCCGATTATCATTTTTTTTTTTTTTTAGTTGACTTGTTTATTTCGGTTACAATTTTTAGTTCGGCGGGTAATAGATTGAAGTATTTAGTAACTGTATATAAGGGACTTTTACAGTACTGTGTTTTCGTAATTTTGGGCCCTTTTATTAATTTATGTCTGGATCTAGCATCATCTATTAAATTTTTGAGTACATTCATTGACATAATACTTCAAACTGTAGTCTAACATTTCATACAAAACTTCACCCTAATCCTATTTTTTTAAATATTTTCTTTTGTATGTCGAATATTGGCAAATGAAGAATTTTTGTAAAATAGTCTGAAATATCGTAACTTATAGCTAATAAATTGCTATGGTTCAAACACTTTATTTAAGCAAAGACAACCAAATGTAATCAAAAAATTTGAATTCAGAAAATTTAAGGTACCTACATCTAAATATTTATCAATATTGAAAGGGTAGGTACCGGCACCTTTTTCATTTAAATAATTCGTGCGAATTCGAATGGAACACTGTGTTGAAATTTCAAAGAAATAGTTGAAGAACTTTAGGATATTTAAGATTTTGTACAGTCGAACATTTACTGTCTTCTCTTGGTCCAAATCAGGTCTCGTTCAGCGACATTTTTTACTTGATTAAAAGCCAAAATCTAAAGAAGCCATGTCGAGAGAGTGAGAAGCTTGACAAACCTTGGGAATGCTGTGTTTGGCCAAGAAAGACTGAATCGTATACGAAGAGTGGGAATTGCAAACTGAAATGCTTTTGCTCTTTCGTTAGCATAGGTCTTTTCAAATAAGCTTGCAATTGAGTTAGTGTGGATACAGTGCACAATACTTGCGTAATACGCCCCTCTCGTATCCGTAAACTTAACACAATGATTTAAGCTTATTATTTAAGCTGAATAAATAAATAAAATGGTTTGATATTTTTTTAATACCTTGCGTATATCGTTTTTTCTTTATAATTTGTGATTTTCTTGGAACTTTCTACCAGTAAAGAAAGTAGAAAGTTCAAAAAATATTTCATCATCATCCATAAAAAAAGTTAAATTTAAAAGAGGTATGCGTTATAAATCATATATGTATCTAGTATTTCGTTTTAAATTACTGAACAAATACAAACAAATACATTTATAAAAATACACTTTAGCGATACAAATTAAATTTTAGTACAATTGCGTCCTAATACTATTTTGAAAACATCAAGTTTAATAAAAATTCACAGCCAATACGATTCGGACCTAAGCTCCTAGACCGACTCTGATTTCTAGTCAAATTCCTCAAGATTTTGACTGAGAAGACTGCCACGGATAACTGATAAATATCTTTTTTGCAAAACTGATACTTAACTAGGATTCATTTTTATGAAATGTTAAGTCGAAGCAAGATGTTTAATACAAAAAAACTAACCCACAAAAACCAAGTTTTTATTATACTCCCTTTCTCCTTTGTATTGTTTCCAATTTGATATTCTATTCATCTTGCTTTAAGTTCATGTGGAAAATCTATTCCATGTAAGTATATTATTATCCTTAAAACTTGTAAAATATTGAAAACGTAATAATTGCTATAGGGGGGCACGGCGTCGGCGAAACCGTCTGATCGGACAAAAAGCTCGAATCAAACTAGTTGAAGCAGGTTTCGCGCCTTCTCCACGCGTCGGGCTCGTTTCTCATTTGTCTGGTTTCCAATTTGAAAAAACCGTTAATATTACGAAAAATCCAAAATTATACTATTATTAAATTTTTTATACGAAAATTTGTTGGATCATTTTTATTGTCGCCACAATTCTGCCTGCAAAGTTTAAGCTCGATTGGATCACGGGAAAAGGGTTAAAAATCGATCCAAAGTTTTTTCGGCAGACAAGCAGACACCACGAGTTAAAAGAAAGAGAGTAAAAAGGTGACATATTCCCCATTTCGGCTTCCATTTCTCAATTCCCCCACCGTAACTAGGTACATTCAAAACTGAAAGATCGGAAAAATTTTAGCAAGCATTTTATTACAATTATTAATCTTTCAGCAACAGATTTGCTACGTTTTATATTGTTACGTACGCCACTATGGATTCGAGTAAAACGCTTCGAATAATGATAAACTTTATTGGGAAGTAGTCAATGTTCATCTCAATAATTAAGACAACTGACAAACTAATTAGATGTAAACGTGCAAACGACTAAAAAAATGTATTTATGTATTCATTTGCGTAAGAAATGTTAATCCTTGCTGTAATATACTATTATTGGATGGGGATAATCCAAAGATTAATTATTAAAATTATATTGAAGAAACCCTAAAAATACAGAATTGAAACATTATTTAACATATTTAAAGTTAATACGTAGACATCATTTATAATAAATATTCGATACTACAAATATTTAAAGAAAAGAAGACTAATAATTTACAAACATGTCACTCGAGTAGATATGAGAATAATATAAAAATACCTAAATTTAGTACCACATATTTCAAAATGGTTTTTTATATAGAGATATACACAACTTTAATAATTTACCGACAGAAATAAACTATCAATGATTACAATAAATTTAAGTACAAGTAAAATACAAGTGTTTTTTTTTACGTTGAATGTTGGAAGATTGTCGTCAAGCCACTATTTTATTATATTAATATTCTCGTTTGCTAATTGCCTTTATATTAACTTTAATTAATTAATTTTATTAACTTTAATTAATTAATGAACTTTTGCCCATGAAGGATAATTTGTTAACAGTGCGGTGTCATCTGTGTTGATTTTTTGTTGAAATATTGTGATGGTCGACATAGACATAGATTTAATAAATTTAGAAAACCTTAAAATAATAATATTCAAAAAAGTCAAGTATGGACATCAAAAATATATTTCTTCTGTTTGGAATCGTTTAAAAGTAAAAGCCTGATATATTTCTTCTCAAGATTCTATGTAATACAAGAGGCTAACAAAATATTGAATATTCAGCTATACAAGTAATATTTCTTAGATCTTTATTATACCATAGATATAATTCTGTGTTTAATTAATATCGTTTGCCAATCCTAATAGACTCGACCTTGTGAGTAGGTGCGAACGAGCCTTTATTATTTATGAATCGGAACAGCAAGTCTCGCGTGTAGCGGGTGCTTTACTGTTATTTTAACGAAACGGACCAATCACAGGCACGCGTTACCTTTCGACGGGTTGAGCCGGAGGCGACCGTCCTGGTGACTGAATCCGGCCAATGGCGAGCGCCGGCGGTGAGGTCATCGCGCATAGGATGAGTCACTGCACTAGCGTGGATTTCAGAGGTATGGTGAAATCGTTACTATAAAAGGAGCGAACACGATATACTCTGCCCCTTCAGTTCGAGACCAGACTTGCGAGCGGGAGCGCTGCCCGACAGACTACCGACGGAGCCCTGAGTTCCAGAACATCATTTGCGGACGGAGTTGCTGCCCGGACGTATGGAGGAATCTACCATTCATCAGTACCAGAGAGGATCATACCGCCACTGTGTAACAGCTAAGGAACACATTTATATTATCTATCGATTAATTATTTTCACTATTGAAATGTATTTATTTTGGGAAGATTTAAAATCGGAGCAATAATGTATAATTAATATCACGATTTCTTGTGTGATCTTGGCTCAATTCGTACGGGAATATCTCCCAAACGAATATATTTTGATGCATGGGGATTTTCATACCATTTGTATTAACAATTGATTTTACGGAGCTCTATAAGCAGTGCTTAATAGATTCATAATAATTGTCGACGCGTTATGTATTGCATAACCAGATATCAATCCAAATCGTACGAGAAATTCTTCCGAACGAATATATTTTAAAGTATGGGGATTTTCATACTATTTTTACTAATAATTGAATACATGTAATTCTATAAGAAACGCTTAGTAGCCTTATAATAATTGTGTTGCATAAGTATTGCGCAATCTGGTCTTCAGCTAACTCTTTATGATTTGAGTACCTCGGTATATCCGGCTTAACAAGTAGCTTCAGAATGACGAGTAAAGGACAGAATGGGGAGATCTAACTAAAGATTGGGGATATCTGGTTTGTGTTAGCCTAGCTGGCTGAGGGGTGGATGATTGCCGGCACTTGGGCGTGGAACCCGCACAAGCCCCTGCAGGGCCCCTTAAAGGCGGGGTCCTCCTTGTTGCTCGGGGTCGTCAATAAACCGACCACCTAACCTCATCTGGCGCAAACTACTTAAACCAACAAAAAGGTTCCCTTTGTCTTTGGAAGGATTTCCATGCTTGAATGCTGTAAAACCTTGATAGAAAACGTTAACTTCTATTTCGTCCTCTGTAAGAAAGACAGGGCCAGAATAAATATAAAAATCATTCACTCATATGGAATAGCTGGGATATTATAAATATGTTACTAACACTCTAACATTTGTCCAAAGTAAATGTTGCAAGATGCAGAATCGTGGGACGCCGCTCTGAAAAGGCATAATGAGATTGCACAATAATTTGTAACATCGCTGACTATGCCCGCAAAGGAGGCTAATGTCGTCATCAATTCGTACCAAAAGAGTACATGATTCTTCAAACACCGGCCTAAAAGAAAGGCGCCTCAAGACAACACACATCATCAGAAACTCGTACCAAAAGAGTACGGCCTTCTCAATTATAAGCCTAAAAGAGGGGCGTCACGGGATCACATCTCGTAAAGAAGAGATAGAGTCTCGGGATGCAGTAAGTTCCGGAGGAACAAGGGGGGCCGTTTAGTCACTTAGGAAGTCGGCCACCGGGTTTAGGCGGGCGCGGAGCCTCAACCCCTCTCAGCAGAGATGCTGAGGGTTTAAAAAACCAAAATTTAGCATTCAAAGAAACTATTATTTCATATAAACTCACGGGCTGTTGTAGAATCCTTTCGAACAAACCATCCCCGAGACCTTATCTACTTATTTATAAAGAAGTTTCGCTTCAAAAATGTCTTATTTCGTAGATAGAAAATATATGTATTATTTTCCCATGGAATTAATATGAACAGGTTCATGCACGTCTAGAACGAAACCATTCAAGGTAAGAATTTGTTAATACAAAGTGTTTATAATTATTAATTTCAGTGTTATTTAATATGTGTGAATTTTTCCCTTTGCGCCGTACGAACGATTTTACCGGTTTGTCTCAAATCGAAAATGTTTTATTTCTAATACACGAATTCTTTCTAGTGTTGTATTTTATTGTAACATAAATGTATCGATTATTAGGTTCGTTAGATGGTTTTATTACGTAATATTATGCAATTGTTTCCACACTGCTCCTATAAAAGAATTTGAAGTTATTACGATACACAACGGGGTCCTTCATCCATTAGACGAATCATGTGCCAATTCAACGACGTATTACGAATAGTATATATTGTATTTATCGAGATTTAGTCGCATTTATTATTTCTAGTGAGGTTTTTAGTATTGGTTCCAGGCGCCATTATGAGGCGGAAATAGTTCATATTCATAGCCCGACTGCAATAGGTATTTTTGTCGCGTAAGAGGTAGCACTTTTAGGAATATAACTGTGTTTTATGTTTCGTCCCTGACGGACAGGATGGTATAGCTGTGGCTATTTAGGTAATATACTTAGTAAATGCAAAGGGCATTAGGTATTATCAATATAGTATGCGAACCCAAGATGTTAGAAATATTTTTAGTTAATATTTTTAGTTAATATTGCATTCAAAAGCGCAATTTTCACAGAATAATTATTTCCAGTTAATAATATATATTTTAGTTAAATGTATAGTTAGCACAGGCAGAGTATTAATATTGTATAGAATACATTATTTATAATATTTCAAGAAGGTATAATATTTTATTCCGCGATCCTTTTATAGTTACAGCGTATCTGTCGACCTCAGCCGTTGCCACCCGCGCCATACAACTATTTTCGCTAACATCATACGGCAAATGACTTTATTCATTGCAATGAAATTTATATTATTTAATATTATTTTCCACGACGTATTTTTGACGGGTCACCCCATAGGATTCATCACATTGTTAGCCGCGGCCAGGAGTGGGCAAATTAATTGAATATAATAGCTAAAATTAAATATCAACTCGCGGCGATTAAGCAACGGCCTTTTAAATAAATTATTAATACAAAATTCATCGTTAATACGTTAGGAAGACCCACTATCTAGCTGGATCATCACAGTGCTTACCGTGACCAGGAGAACGATATATATTGAAATACAATAAAATGCTTTATAATATTAATTGAACATCATTTCGACATTAAATACAGTCTGCTCGATATGATTAGGACCCTCTATCTAGCTGGGTCATTACAGACTTATCTCACATCAAAGTGTCAAAGTCTAATTTATTAAATGTCTCATCTGTATTTACAGTTATTGGCATTTTTATGGTAATTTTTAAAATTGTTTTCAGTCAAAAATTAATTGCTTTGTGATCTATTTGCTTCATAGATAAAAAAAAAACTTGTGACTATTCTCAAACTACTTGCATCATAAGCTTATTAAACGTTATGGTTTAATAGGTATTTCACCTTGCAGAAGAAAATGTGCTAAATATCTAGGGGAGAATGGTAGAAAGGAAGGAATGCAATCACAAAAAGGCCCTTGAAGAAAATGGGGAGGAAATATGACAGAGGTGAAAAATCTTGGTGTACACGACTAAACAATTTCCAGGGATAGATAATGTTCTCACAGGATATGGCTACGGGAGGCAAATGAAATACTTTGACTTCATTAAAGTTCTTATCACTTTTGAATAATTTGTCTCTCATAATAAACTGATGCACTTTACTTAAATCACTCAGGTCCGCGCTAGAAATCTTCTCGCTTGTTGGTAGGTACTTGCGCCTAATATCTGTCACTCAACTAAACATGCGCTGGTCACACTACTGCAGTTTTTAACATTGGTAATATCGCACACGTCAAACAAAGATTGTTGCGCAGCAGCCGGCCGGTCCGCTTTTATTAATAAATGTCACGTCGCAATGGTTCCAAATTATTAATTCAATGAGAAAAATTTAGTCGTTTCCAGACACGGGCGGACCATTTGACAGATTTCATAGTGAGTAATTCCTTTTTTCTACCATCTCGTGACAATAGTACAAGAAGGAAAGTTCTTCAATTGATCGTAGCTGCGTGAGGGATTTGTATAAAATCTATATAAATTTCATACATTTATTTCTACTTTTATTTCATAATTTTTTTTTTCGTTTTTAAGAGGTTCTTGAGTCAGACAAAATACACTATTTGTGAAATTAATGTACTTCTCGGTAAAACTTTGGTGTCTAAAAATAGAGAAGCAGAAAGCAAAATGCTAATTTATCAGGCAATGATTTTTAAAGTTCTCGTTTGTTCGAATTCGTAACAATTCTATTTCACGAACAATTTAACTGGTGAAATATAGGAATAGACTGAGTTCAAAGTTCAGCTATAAATCTCTTCGCTACACAATATATTATGATGAAGTATGTAGATCTAATGGATAAAATTAATTGGATGCCAAAAATACAGCCACAATATACACATGAATATATTAATAACTTCCATTAAAAGATTATAATTAAATAGTTTGACGTAAAGACTTATTAAAAATAGATTTGATATATGGTGAGCACGTTCAAATAGGTCAAAATTTAAAGGCCTCTATCTCAGAAAGTAAACGACGTAGGTAAAAATAAATAGTATCAACGGCTTGAGAACAAGTGAAGTAATAAAGTGGACAAAACGCTACATACAATTAATTAATTGCTTCAATATTCTAGGTAATGTTTAAAAAATCAGTAGGTACATATTGTTAAACACAGCAGCAGATAAAACTAAGGTTTAGAATAGAAATAATTAAAAAATTATGGGCGTGTTTGCATAAATGGAAAAATAAAATTCAACTAGCAGGAATTACTGCTAGACCCTGCAGGCGGGTATTGTGGCCGCTTCGCGGCCAATGATGGCCGCTCCGCGGCCAGCGACGGCCGCTGTGCGGCCAAATTTGTTTGCTGTGCAGCAAACACAATTGTTTACCTATGCCTACGTCAGCCGCTTCGCGGTCAATTGTATCTGGTAAATTTCCACTTTTAATTACGAGTAGTTTAGATATAATTAAGACAAAATATTTATTCAAAATTTCTAACCGATTAATAAGTCAGAGCGGAATAAACCATAGTTCGATAGGTAGGTACCTACTCTCTTCTCTTCTCGCAGTGTTGATTACTTTTATACAACATTATAAAAAAATAATCTTTGTTTAATTTTTACATAAACAAATTTGAATGTTCAAAACCAAAAATGTAATTAAAATTTCAACAAAAAAAATATTCTCGACCGTAAAAAAAAAATTCGATCCTGGCAGGATTCGAACCAGGCATCTTCTGATCCGCAGTCAGACGTGTTATTCACTGCGCCACAGGATCCGATAAACAACGCGGCAAAATTATTGAATACAAATAGAAATCGTCATCCAAATGCAGAAATGTACGACATTGGTTGGAGTAATTATAATATAGATAAGCACATAAATTAGAAATTTAGAGATACACTTAACTTGGGTACAAAATTTTTAATTTACCACAAACGAAAATAATTTTAGGTAGGTATATTGGTATTAAATGCTTTAACAATCTTTCTGAAATAATCAGAATATATTTATATTTTAAATTCAAAAACATTTGTACAGACATATTATACTAGACACATAAAATTATCAAGAGTTTAGCATCTTCCACCCCAATAATATAGTAAAATAAAAACATAATTTCGATCCTACACTACTTTTTATTAAACATAACTATACATCCGTGTATTATATTATCAATGTTTATATAGTTAAATAAACCCCAATAATATAGTTAAATAAAAACATAGTTTCGATCCTATACTACTTTTTATTAAATATACCTATACATCCGTGTAGTATATTATCAATGTTTATATTCAATTTTATTTTTGTATTATTTAAATTTTTCATTCTACAAATTTATATAATTTAGATATTTCAGTGTCGTAAATTTATACTTACACTCCTTCTTTAAACATGAGTCTCTGACTCTCATGGAGTAGTAAAAAAAAAGTTTATTTATTTGGCTGTTTTTATTGCATCTTTATGTAAAAATAACCAATAAATATATGTTTTTTAAACAATAAAATAAAATAAAACAAACTAAAACCTGTATTCTACAGTTGGGTACTTGTGCACCTGCAGTTGACAATGCCATCCATGGGTAAATGATTTTTTGAAAATCAATGGGCAATCATCGGTACATTAGACAACAACTTAATTTCAGTTACCAATCATCGTCATACTCGAATACAAATCACACACACAAAAACGGCTTAGCCCATTATTTTTTTCAACCCCTAACCATTAATTTAATCACTAGGTATCTTAACCACGATACAAACAAACATATCGTATATGTAAATAACGTGGTATCGAATATCGATAATGAGATATTTATATCTCAGCCTCTACAAGCTTGGGCCAAATATTGCTTATTTTGTCATTATTTAGGGCCTGCAAAAAGAAATGACATACCATGTTCCCTTCCTTAAGCCCTTTTTTATAATAAATCAACTAAATCTGATTCCCGAGCGAAGCCGGGATAGGACTGATTATTAAATTTAAATTATATAAGTAGTAATACCTTATGACTCTTGAGTTTTGTACTGTGACAATATATTGCTAAGTACTGAAGGAAAAGGAATTTGGTTTTCAAAACTATTTAAAAAAGTAACCCTTAAAAACCAAGTTTTTATTATACTCTCTTTCTTTGTAAAATATAACAACAATTAAAGACGAATTAAAACATATATCATAACACTAAACTTACAGTAATTATATATATTTCTAAAATGTCAGATGTTTTGAGCTTTGATAAGACACTTCATGCTTTGAAGATTAAATTCTAAAAATATTTGTCAGTCAATTTACTTTTTCGACATTCGTAGTGATGTACCTATTATGTACACCGACGGAGTAATTCAAATTTAGAAAATATTCCGCGACGTTATCGGGCCGCCGTTGCGATCCCAATTTGAAAAAACCAATAAAATTTCTAAAAATCCGAAATTATACTAACATTACTATTTTTTTTAAAGAAAATTTGATAAATCTTCTTGATCGTTGCCACGAGTCTACTTGCCAAGTTTCAGCTTGTAAGGTGTCAAATTTTACTTTATATTTTATATTTTAAAAAATTAAATAGAACCGAAAAATCATCATCGCGCGCCCGTTCTAGTCCAGATCCGTGGTTTGCAAAGAAACATCTGTTTCGACCTTTTCGGCCGTTATTGTCCCTTACCCCGCAGAATAGCTACCCCTCGTTGCACCTACAAGCTGTTTCTTCACACATTCCAGAAACTTCCACATGCTTCGTTTTAAAAGCACACATGTGTAGCGTCCCACGCGCTCATCAGTTCAAGGGAAGAAACGGACCACAGAGCATACGCAAAAACACAATTTTTGCGCGTCCCCGCTCGGACGCGGGAGCGCTGATTCAACTTACAAATAACTAAGTTTGTTTTAAATTTGAATGGTGATGTAAAGTCTCGTCGTCATCGTCGCGATCGTCAAGTGCCATCTGCCGCCCTCTGTCTCGCCTCCAATCACGCGGGCAATTTGCCGCCTTGCCGCCCCCTCTACAGCCACTGCTGCAACCTCCCGCCCTGTCGACCCGCCTTCGCTTACGCGGGCAATCTGCCGTTTTGCCGCCTTCTGTCTCGCCTCCAATCGCGCGGGCTTGCCGCCCTGCCGTCCCCCTCTACAGCCACGGTGCAACCTGCCGCCCTACCGACTCGCCTTCGCTTACGCGGGCAATCTGCCGCTCTGCCGCCCTCCCTCCACAGCC